>JADRCD010198226.1:0-12251 GCA_019843815.1 Montemys delectorum
CACCCACAAATGATGGAAATGCTGTTCAATATAAACTCCCAGTTCTCCTGGGGAACTGCTATCCCAGTGGACATTCCTGTGGGAAGCTTGAAGGTCCTTGGGCCCACAGATCTCCAGGGATACCAGGTATATTAAAGCACCTGGGTTTGTTATTTCAAAGGTAAGGATTTTCTGTTTTTCCAGAAACCTAAATAGTGGAAGTGATTAATAGACTAGTGATCTGCATTATCTGTTGGGCCAGGCCATCTCAAGCTCCTACAACTGGGATTGGAGGTGGCTAGTAATGTAAATGGCCCTTACATTAGCTGTAGAGCCAGAGGCTCCTCAAGCTCCCACAACTAGAGATGGCTAATAGCCCAAATGACCTCTGCACTACTCAGATGACCTAGACCAAACCAGGGCCTTCCATATGCCCTTAAGCTAGTATAAGAAGCCTAGCTCTAGAACTCATTTTCTTGGGAAAAAATGACTTGTGCCCTGAGTTGAGTTTTCATGTGATTATGCTTCCTTGTGCACCAGGGAGTGTATTACACCAGGAAACTTTTTATCAAAATTATATTGCATTTAGATGTGTTGGGGATAAACTGCCTGATATTAGACTCATACAAAGACTTAATCCAGATTGATGAAGTCAATCTGAATGGAGTTTTCTCCATTCTCATCTCTTCCAAGCTTGCTTCCCTGCCTGGACACCTGCAGGGTTCTCCACACATTACCATACTTCGACTTTTCGTGTATGTAGAGAAAGAAACCGATGTGTGTTCAAGCTATGTCTGAAGGGACTATGTTAATCCTAAAAGATTCTGCTCTTAAGACCCATTCTGGCCGGGCAGTGGTGGCACATGCCTTTAATCCTAGCACTTGGGAGGCAGAAGCAGGTGGATTTCTGAGTTTGAGGCCAGCCTGGTCTACAGAGTGAGTTCCAGGGCAGCCAGGGTTATCCAGAGAAACCCTGTCTCAAAAAAAAACAAAACAAACAAAAACAAAAAAAAAATAAAACAAAACAAAAGTCCCATTCTGGTTTTTCTAGTATATCAACTAAACCCCCAGTGACTCACCGTTCTACCCATTTTACAGGTCAGTCAGGACAAACAAACAACCTTTCTCTGAAAAGTTAGTCGCTAGATTAGTAAGTCACAAAGCTGATGCTTTCTGTAAGGCTATATTACAAGCTTTATGGTTTTTCATAATAATTTCCCTAATGAGATCTTCTTATTAACCTATCTCTGGCCCCATCCCATGGCTGCTCAGTGCTTTCAGAGCACTTCGCCACAACACTCTTATCTTCCACACCACTGACTGGGCAAGTCCCTATCCCAAACCCTTCCTCTCTCTTTCTCTCTCCCCACCTTCCTCAGTCATTGTGCCTCTTAGATCTCACAAATACGAGTTCACACTTGCTTCTGATTCTAGGACCCAAAAATACCACCATTGTTGAACAGCAATTCATCACAACAGTGACTCAATACCAACTTGAAAGTGAACTTCTAGTACCACAGGACCAAACTTGATAGGAATTCAGGGCGTTGGCCTGACATACCAACCTCAGGAACGTGACCTCTTACTCAGGTATGGCCTCCGTACTCTCCCAGAAGACAAGGTAATTTCTGACTAGGGGGTCATCTCAAATTATGTATGCTCTGCATCCTGTAGCTTCATTTTGTCTCTGTGCCTGAAGCCTTTATTTGTGATTTGTATTATTTTTTTTAATCTAGCCCCAAATCTGTATCTCATCTTTGCTTCCTCTGTCTCATTTATGGAAGCTCCAAGAAACAATTCTGGTACCAACGGCCACATTCTGTTTGGAGGTGCACGCTTTGCTATGCTCTCCCCCGAGCCTATTTCTGCCTGCCATTCCACCCCATGCCACCATCCCAGACTATAAAAGCTCTCAGTAGGTCAACTCATCTTTCCCATCTCCCTAGTATACAGCCAGAAGGGATTAAGTTCGCATGACTTAAAGCACTTTCTGAGTAACTTACATTGTTTACTTTAAAAACAAATATAAAGGATGGGTGAGATGATTCAGTAGGTAAAGGTGCTTTCTGCCATGCCTGATGACCTGAGTTCAATCCCCAAGGCGAATCATCTCCCATGAGCTGTTCTCTGACCTCCTCATATGCATCACGGCACAGCAGTAGAGACAGAGAGGAAGAAAACTAACTTAAAAAATAACATAAAGGGGCTGGAGAGATGGCTCAGGGGTTAAGAGTACTGACTGCTCTTCCTGAGATCCTGAGTTCAAATCCCAGCAACTACATGGTGGCTCACAACCATTTGTAATGAGATCTGATGCCCTCTTCTGGTGTGTCTGAAGACAGCAACAGTGTACTTACATATATAAAATAAATAAATAAATAAATCTTAAAAAATATATAACATAAAGATTAAAATTTAACCTCATTACAGATATGTCATATCACATATTACCCAAAATTCATATCAAGTTCAAATACATCTGTGATAGGAATGCTTCCTGTATTCCAGATTCATTTTAGGAAAGATTACACATTATGTACACACACAAATATATCTGTGGACTTTGTTTAATGCTTTACTTCTCTTTTCACATTTTCCCTTTAATCTCACAATTTCTTAATTCTCAAGGCTGAATAGGTGGTGAACACCCATAAGCTGTGCTCATCTTGAGTGAGAGTGGTCCCTCCTTAGACACCTCTTTTGGAAATGGTGTCTTATGCTAAGGATGGCAAGTGCTGGAAGCTGCCAGGTCACTCTCAGTTCAGACTCCTTCCCTGCAAGTCAGTGAAGGAGGCTTTTATTCCTGAAGGACGTGAAACTCAAGGGAAAGGACCCCATCCTGTAAAGTGAACTGTGCTAAGTTTATTATGTCCTGGAGCATAAATACCACAAAACAAGCAGCAAACAATTCACTGCCCAAGCCACACTAGGGCTCTGGTACTAAAGGCAATTCTCCCTTGCTACAAAATTGACAAAGCCCTTGGATTGTCCTAGCTTTGATCATTCGAGACCTGACTCCTTTTATCTGCTGTCCCTTTTCCCTGTCCACACTGGTGCAGAACTCACCAGTGCAGAACTTCTCCAGAACTCACTTCTCACCTCAGAAACCTAGACATGCCTCTTCTGTTTCTGTGTGCAGTCTGGATTCTTTTAGAATAATAATAATTCTGTAACAAACCATGGCATCTTCCAAGCTCTACTACCCACTACTGTTTCCCTCCTAGAAACTTTTCCAGGTACATACTAGGACAGTCACAGGGCGTGGTTCATTTGCTTCTCATATTTTAAACATCTTTCATAATCTAATATTCATTTACTACATCCCCTGTTTTATCTTGTGTTTTGGTTTCTGTATTATTTTAGCCAGGATGATAAATCCAGTCCATTTGATATGCCTTATTAAAAACAGAAAACAACAGGTGCTCACTTTTCAAACCAAATCCCAAATAAGTAAAAGAAAGTAAGGTAGGTAGATGGATGCATAGATAGATAGATAGATAGATAGATAGATAGATAGATAGATAGATACAGAGAGAGGAGATAGGCAGACAGACAGATGATAGGCAGATTATGTGAGTAGATGATACTTGCGGAATATATTTTGTATTGAGGAAATATTAAGGATTTTTCAACGTTGATACCAGTTTTCTCTATACATATAGAAAATGATCAATAGCAGCATGAACTAAATCAGTCTTTGGTCCTTTTTCTTCCAACTGAAGGTCTGCTTGCAAACATTACTCTCGCCTAAGTCACACACATCAGGTCCAGCCTCCCATGTACATGGTGGGTTCTCTATTCTCTATTCATGTGTCACCTCTTAGCTAGGATTAACTACCTCTAAGGTCATTTGTAAAACTGAGCTGAGAGTGTCATGGGACATTTGTGGTTTCTGTCTTTGTTTTTGTTTTTCATTTTTAGTTGGCATATAAGTTACTTTCCTCATTGCTACAACAAAATACGTGATCACAGTAACTTAAGGAAGGAAGGAAGGGTGGGCTTGGTTTACACCTAAGAGCAATATAGTCCAGCATGACAGGGAAGATGTGGAGGCCAGAGTGAGAGGCAGCTGGTCCCACTGCATCTGTAGTCAAGGTGAGACCAGTGCCCTCTCATTGGGTCACTTTCTCCTCTGCATTCCATTCAGAACCCTAGCTACTTCTGCTTAATTGGTGAGCTTTTGATTCACAGACTAGCTTGTGAAATCTCCAAATCCTCAGGAGTCAGATAGACTCAAACAGAGCAAAGAGTAGAGGAAAAGGCAGCCTGGTTAGGGATCTGAGGCTAAACGTTTTCTAGTTTTTATCAGAAGCTCACCAAGAGACTAGTCTAAGTAAGAGTTCTCTCACCTTGTACTTTGCTGCTGCATTGATAGGTGCAAATGAAAAAGACACAGCACCTGGACTCACACAAGTTCCCTTCTAGAACCACAGCTAGCTCTTCACAATGCCTTCCACTCCCCCCATGAGTCAGCCATGCTATCCTGCTCCCCAGACTTTAGAGTAAAAAGATTCTCTGTAGGGGCCCTGCTTTACCTGACACTGAAGAGATTCCCTGGACTTAGTGATGTCTACTTTTTTTTAAAACTTATTTATTTTATTTATATGAGTACACTGTAGCTATCTTCAGACACACGAGAAGAAGGCATCAGATCCCATTACAGATGGTTGTGAGAACCACCATGTGGTTGCTGGGAATTGAACTCATGACCTCAGGAAGAACAGTCAATGCTCTTAACCGCTGAGCCATCTCTCTAGCCTGTGATGTCTACTTTTAAAATCATGCAATCTTGTGCCAACTGTGATAAGTTGGTCACACTACAATTTAGGTAAACGTCACATTACGTTTGGTTCATCCCAGCTATAGACAATGGTCAACATAGAAAGGAAAGTATAATGTTTAAGAGCAATGAGCCCAAGGTTCCAGATACTAGTTCCTAAGTATAGATGATTTGCTCTACAATGCATCACTTTCCAAATCTTTATACATCTCCAAAATATCTCACAATTTAAAAAATATTTTCTGTCTCCATTGTTACTTCATTTTTGGTTAGTATTCCGTTCCTTCAACAATTTTAAGAGAGGGATTTTGATCAGTGTGATGGGAGACTTTTAAAAATTGTCTGAGGAGCTTTGGACATTACTCAAGGGATTCAATTTCTTGCCAAATAAGCAGAGTGTTCTCAACACAGATCTTCAACTTCCATGTAAAAGCCAGGCATATAATCCTAGCATCTTTAGCCCTAGCAATAGGCAAGGATCTAGGAGAGGTAGGCAGATCCCTGGAACTCATTGGCCAGCCAGCCCAGCCAAATGGTGAGCTCAAGGTTCAGTGAGAAACCCTGCCTCAAAATAACAGAGAGTAATTAAAGAAAAATCCAATGCAATGTCAACCTCTAGCCTCCACATTCATGCAAGCATGTGTGTGCACATATACATATGCACATACACACGTGTATATACATACTCTGTATGAACATAACATGCACACATACACAAGAAAGAAAGTTATCTGAATTACAAAAGCATTTTGTTTCATACCAAAAAATGGCACAAGTCCATTTTACAGGAAAATAGCATTTGCTAGATAGAAATGTATATCACACACACATACATACACACACACACACACACACACACACACACACACACACACACTACAATCTAATGTGGATGCCTTAATGACCATCTCCATATTCAGACACTAGAAAGGAAATAAACCCATTGCTAGCAAAGTTGTCCGTGAGAAGACAGGAATGCACTTTCCAACTTTCCAGTCTTCATGGAGGAAATATGAATAAAAACAGAGAACTAAGAAAAAGAAACAGATCTGGAATGTGCTCATTTTACAAATTTGAAAAGCCAATTTTTCCTCTTAAAATTGCTATTTCTTTCTCATTCAATTAAGCTTGCCTTTTTGCTTGGCCACAATATTAGTTTTATAGACAGTCTAAAGGATATTTAATTCATTTTGACTAATCCCCGATTTTTACCACTTCAGTGATTCCAGCTAATCCTCTGGTGCTGGTTGTGTACGCTTCCCAATGAGTCTCCATGTCTGGATATATAGGTCATTTCAGCTTCTCCTCATCACAAACAGAAAGACATGGGAGCTACAAAACAACCCTTATACTACATAAATATTATTTGAAAAACTGATAATTACCAAATGAGCATTTTTCACTCAAGCACCTCCCTTGTGCTGGTCAAGGCTGTGTCACCAAGTCACTTGAGCAAAATGTCTTCAACCACATCATTTGTGCAATTGTGTAGTATGAGTCTCAAATTCATTTGAAGGAGAAGCACGGAGCCGTGAATGAAAGAGTGAGATGCAGGAAAATGTACAGAGATGTGTCAAGATCCCTGTCAATTCAAGATCCCTATCACAATTTCGTTGGGAGCACCCAGGAAGGACACAGAGAGGTCTTCGTAGCCTCATTCCCCTACCTCTCCAAGACAATAGCCCAGATTAAGAACGGTGTCATCTCCCTCAATAACCAGCCTCTTCTGAATGGGACATTGTTCTCTGCTTCCTTAGTGCCTCTCTCTATGCCGGACCCTCTTCTCTAGGTCTTTACATATTCTGAGCATCCTTCTTGGTGTTATGGTTCCTTTTGTATCCAATATGAAGCTCCCAGCTGCCTGTTACACTGACGGATATGATTCATCCAAACAAACAATGACAATCAGTCATTACAGCTAAGAATGCAGATATCCCTCAGCACATTGTTTAAACTCTCTGAACTTATCCTCATCAGTGTACAGAGAAATATTCATAATTCCTACATGGGCAACTGATACATCAGCGCCATAAGGAAGTCTGAGATGTGGCTGGCATGTAGTGACGACTTAGTAAGCAAGAGTCTTGCTTATTGAAACCATCACGTTAAATAATGGACATTGATAAAATACTATTATCTCTAATAGTTTTGAAACCGTAGTCCCCAAACAGCCAGCATCAACATCAAAGAACTTACTAGAAACTTACCACAACTGAATCATAAACTCTAGGTGTGGGGCCCAGAAATCCTGTTTTTAATGAGCCCTCTCAGTGACAAAATTGAACGCGACAGATAACCAAGGCTCCATGGCAATCCTAGACATCATTCCATGAGCTTTGACTCATAAGCTAAGCAAGACACGTGCTCTTATTCTTTCAGGGGAAGAGGGAATGACCTCTTCCAGTAGATAAGTGAATCTCAACCTGTGTGGGCAGTGACCCCTTTGGGGGCCACATGTCAGCTATCCTGCATGTCAGATATTTACATGATGATTGATAACAGTAGCAAAATTACACCAATGAAGTAACAATGAAATAATTCTATGGGCGGGGGGGGGGGGGGTGGTCACCACAACATGAGGAACTGTATTAAATGGTGGCAATCTCAGGAAGGTTTAAGAACCACTGCTCTAGATCCTTATTTTCCAGGCTCAACCCCAATGCTATACTTTCTATCTGGGATGCTCAGCCCTTGATTCTTCTCTGGAGTGCTGAGTCTCCATATGTCCAAGGTCTCAAATCAAACAATACCCTTTAGGAAGACTTTCCCAGACTGTGAAGTCTAAAATTTGCCCACATCTTTAGGCATCCTTTTCCCTACCATTGGTCACTTAAACTTAGCTTTTACTTTATTTATTCATTGCCTCCCATTGTCCACTAAAATTTATGAACCACAGAAACAGGTTTTGTATATTCATCACCATATAGATTCTTAGTGCCTAGGATAGTGTCTGGAAGAGAGTTGGCACTCAATAAATATTTGCTGCATGAATGAATAGTTGAGAGGACCAAGGACTTTTGTAATGCCAACAGAAGGCTGACTGAACTATATTGTGCCTCCTGCATAATGCAAGTCCATATAGTATAATCCTAACAAGTTGACTCAGAGGTCTTTATTCTGATGTCACAGACTCTAACCCCAACAGACCATGAAGCACAAGGCCTCCTGATTCCACAACAGATGGAGCAAACCAGGCACACGCATGCAATGTGCTTATTATTTTTACCCCAGAGGCAACATAACCTTTTCTTTGTCTCACCCACTTGCCTAGGGGCAGAGCGAGACAAAGCATCCTCCATCTGTCATCATCCTTGTCTTTTCTGTCTCATGAATTATGGCTTAGCCTCACAGAGGAGGGTGTCCTGGGCGAAGGTGGCAGGTAGAGACAAGGAAAACTATACAGGAGTGGGAACTGAAGGAATCAGGACAATGTAGACAATGTGCTTGCAATGCCACCCAAATAAAACATCCATCTGGACTGGGGGAAGGTGTTACCTGTTGCTGGCCCCTTCACTGTTCCATGATAGGAGGAGGAAGGAAGAAAGCTTTCTTTCTTCAGCAGCTCCTGCCCTGCCTTTTGCACTATGAGATGCTCCTGGATGTTGTTCTCAGCTTCCAAATGCTCCTCTCCTGGTTGGACTCTCTCTGCTCTAGGTCTTTCATTTTGTGTTTCTCTAACCATTGGCTATGAGTTCTTTCCTTAGACTGAAGTAGCCATCGTTCCTCCACCTTCATACATACAAAACTCATCTAACCAAGTCATAATCTCTGTAAGATGTGCATACTTTTCCATTTAGTTAAGCTGTTTAGTCTGAAAGTCTGAAAGCTTCACTTCCCGTTGAGTGTCAAAAGTGTTGGCTTGAAACTCTGAGAAGGCCTTCTTCAACTCCAGATCCACAAAGGGCCACCATTTTGAAGTGCTCTACCTGGATAGACTGACTCTAAGGTGTTCTCTAGTCAGGCCTGGCCCATATCTGGGGGAATTTTCCATCTAATCACACAGGCAATTCAGAAGGTTCTTTTGCTTCTACATTACAACCTACCACTTGACAGAAGTAGAAGGAATGTTGGAGTTAATCTCCCCTTCCTTTATTCAAAGTGACACTCAAGTTCCCTGGATGATCCTCACAAAGTCACACACACACACACACACACACACACACATACACACACATATACACTAGCCAATGCTCTATAACATAGCCTCTCTCCCAGGTTTCTTCCAATCTTTATAAAACTTGGACATTCAAATTGCCACCATGAAGTTTTTAAAGTTTCAGAGTATTTTTCACAATAATAGACATTTAACAGCCTCCTTCCCCAGACAGTCTCCACTTCATTCCCATTTATTCCTCAAGGTTTCTATGACAGTAGAAAATATCAGGATAGCTGGTCATGGTGGTTGTACTGGCTGGTTTTGTGTGTCAACTTGACACAGGCTGGAGTTATCATAGAGAAGGGAGTTTCAGTTGGGGAAGTGCCTCCATGAGATCCAGCTGTGGGGCATTTTCTCAATTAGTGATCAAGGGGGGTAGGGCCCCTTGTAGGTGATGCCATCCCTGGGCTGGAAGTCTTGGGTTCTATAAGAGAGCAGGCTGAGCAAGCTAGGAGAAGCAAGCCAGCAAGGACCATCCCTCCATAGCCTCTGCATCAGCTCCTGCTTCCTGACCTGCTTGAGTTCTAGTCCTGACTTCCTCTGGTGATAAACAGCAATTGGAAGTAAGCTGAATAAACCCTTTCCTCCCCAACTTGCTTCTTGGTCATGATATTTGTGCAGGAATAGAAACCCTGACTAAGACAGTAGTTATCTTAGTTAGGGTTTCATGCTATGAAGAGACACAATGACGAAGGCAACACTTATAAGTGACAACATTTAATTGGGGCTAGCTTACAGGTTCAGAGGTCAGCCCATTGTCATCTAGGCAGGCATGGTGCTAGAAAGATGAGAGTTCAGAAGACAAACAGGAGAAGACTGGCTCCAAGGCAAGTAGGATGAAGGTCTCTCAAAGCCCACTCTCACAGTGACACACTTCCTCCAACAAAGCTACACCTCCACATAATGCCACTCCCTGGGCCAAGCATATTCAAACTACCACAGTGGTGCATGTCTTTGATCCCAGCAATTGGGTGACAGAGGCAAATGAACCTCTGCAAGCTGAAGGCCAGCCTGGTCTACAAAGAAAGTTATAGTACAACTGGGGTTAGCATAGTGAGACTGTGTCTCAAAAAGACCAAACACATGCATACATCCATACACACACACACACACACACACACACACACACACACATACATCAAGGGATGCTGCAAAGTGACTAACAGGTAGCAAGGGTATAGGGACTTAGTAAGTAAGGAGCACTTAGTAAATAAGGAGTAAGTAAGTAAGTACTTAGTAAGTAAGGAGTATTGTACTTTGTTCAATTATTTCATAATAGTATCTAGCATGTTATATGCAGATTTTAAAAATGAAAAGCAAAAAGACCTATGAACATCTGTAAATGCAAAGTGCTTTCCAAGCATAAATTTTTGTTTTAAAAGAAAGTAATTTGGAAGTGGGAGGAGCTCCTGAGACTCCATCCCTAACTATTGATGGTTTCTGGGATGACACGCAGACTTTGCGTGACAGCAGTATTTGAGGCGAAAACTTCAAGCAAGTTAGTCTCCTTCCCCTGCATTGTCTCCTGGCACCCCCTAACTCAGAGGTAACCCAGATATGTCCTTACCAACTTGCATGCTAGGTGCCCACCAAGATATGATTTATTAATGGCTAGACAAAATAAGACGCTGCTCTTTGACCTTTTACCAATGTTCCAACATCTTAGCCACACTCTGGCCTGGAAGTTCATAAAGAATGTTACCCACTCAGACTAATTGCCTCTGACATTGTTAGGGAAATAGGAAGGGAATAGGGCATTGAAGCTTACAGAATGGGAGACTTATCCCAGGGCAAGGGCAAGTAGAATCCTCTTTCTCAGTCAAGTACTGCAGCTGAACTACTCCTAGGAATTAGCAAGAGAAGTGTCTAGCCCAGATTATTAGCATAGTGGGTGTTTTACCTAGGATGGGCAGAACCTTCAGATGAGTGTATGTGTGAGAGGGAGCAGTCAGCATTCCGCATTCATCATTCTAGAGTCAGCATTTGAGATTCAGGCCTCTACCCTCCTGGCTGGCGCTCCTGCAGCCCCCCAGGACTCCTGCCAGGATGTGGCCCGAGCGTGCTCGGAGCCTGAGGGTGCTGCACCAATCCAGAGGAGATGGCTGCTGTTTTTTAGAACCAGTGTGTTTCAGGTAGCCTCAGATGTACCTCAACTGCTGAGCTGCCAGATTTTTCATCTCTCTTTTACAATGACTGTAAAAGTCTCATACATTTTTTTTTAATTAGGTATTTTCTTTATTTACATGTAAATTTCTCCTTGCCCAGTTTCCCCTCCAAACAAACAAACAAACAAAAACAACAAGGACAAACCCCTGTTGCCTCCCCCCTCCCCATGCCTGCCACCTCACCCTCTCCCACTTATTGGCTCTGGCATTCCCCTACACTGGGGCACAGAACCTTCACGGGGCCAAGGTCCTCTCCTCCTATTTATGATCAAATTTGCAATCCTCTACTATATGCATGCTGCCAGAACAATCAGTCCCTCCATGTATAGTCCTTGGTCGGTGGTTGAGTCCCTGGGAGCTCTGAGGATACTAGTTAGTTCATATTGTTGTTCGTCCTAAGGGGCTGCAAACCCTTCAGCTCCTTTGGTCTTTTCTCTAGCTCCTTCATTGGGGACCATGTACTCAGTTCAATGGACGGCTGTGAGCCTCCATATCTGTGTTAGTCAGGTATTGTCAGAGCCTCTCAGGAGATAACTATATTGGGCTGGCTTGTCCTTCCTTCAGTCTCTGCTCCATAGTTAGCCTCTGCAACTCCTTCTGTGGGTATTTTGTTCCCCCTTTTAAGAAGGAATGAAATGTCCACATTCATTTGTTTATTTTTTAAAAATGGCCGTTTTGTCCTATTGACAGTGTCTTTTGCCTTACAGAAGCTTTGCAACTTTAAGAGGTCCCATTTGTCAATTCTTGATCTTAGAGCAGAAGCTATTGGTGTTCTCTTCAGGAAATTTTCCCCTATGCCTATTTGCTCGAGGTTCTTCACCACTTTATTTTCTATTATTTTCAATGTATCTGGTTTGATGTGGAGATCCCTGATCCACTTGGACTTGACCTTTGTACAAGGAGAAAGGAATGGGTCGATTTGCATTTTTCTACATGTTGACCGACAGTTGAGCCAGCACCATCTGTTGAAAATACTGTCTTTTCAGGCAGGTTGATCAATGGAACAGAATTGAAGACCCAGAAATAAACCCATGCACCTATAGTCACTTGATCTTTGACAAAGGAGCTAAAACCATACAGTGGACAAAAGACAGCATTTTCAACAGATGGTGCTGGCTCAACTGGCGGTCAACATGTAGAAAAATGCAAATCGACCCATTCCTTTCGCCTT
>JADRCD010198229.1:0-10829 GCA_019843815.1 Montemys delectorum
TGAGCAAGCCAATATCTGAACCCAAGAGTCCCCAAGACTGAATGCCCAAAGGGACAGTAATGAATGTTTTTGTGATTTTTTAGAATGTTAGAAGCCTGAGGAAAAATGACACCTTTACTTCTGACAAGGCCTCCCAGACAAAATAGAATGTAGAGTGGCTTTACCGGGGGCTGAATTCTCACACGTTAGTGAGGCATATACAGCCTGTCACACTGGCCAGAAGCTATGTTGGCTGTCACAGATGGTTACATGGCTAACAGTACACGGCCATACTCTTCATTGCATAACAAAGACAGTTTTGCAGGCAAAAAGATCCGCCACATAGAAAACCCTGGGTGCTCGGCCGGGAGGCTGTTTTAAAAGGAGCTTCAAGACTGAGAAGGAAGAGGCATGAGCTGGTGGAGGGACTGAGGGCTTCCGAGACGGACTCTCTCCACTTCATACAGTACTTTGAGTTAACCCTGCCCATTTGCCGCCCCCTGTCATTCCAGGACCTGCAGATCAGATCCGCAGCTCACAACTGATGCCCTGCCCCGCTGCCCACCCCATCCTCACCTCTTCCCATCCTTTTTGTCCATACATAGCTGGCTGCCCCTGAGAAAGGGTGGAAAAGTCAAGCCACAGTGGGACAAAGTCCAGGAAGAGACTGGGGGGGCGGGGGGGGGGGCTGGGAGAGGCTTTTTGCCCGGGACAGGCAAGGCGTAATGAGGGCTGAGCTTTTTGTATCTGTGATAATTAGGCAAACCCAGGATCTCTGAGGCCATCTTTAAGACGTTGCTCTTGCTCGGTGCCGAGGGCCTGCAAGGCTGGTCTGCATGTCCAGGGACCACAGGGAAGGGAAGTATGAGAAGACTCTAGGAGAGACGCGGATGTGTGAGGTCAGGAGCCGAGAAGCCAGAGATGTCAGATTTGCTTGGACGCTAAGGCTGATGGGTACTCCGGGCCCTGGTTAACACCTCAAGTTAGTGCCTGATCTCTTCCCTCTTGCTTTCTTCCTCCCTCTCTGAAAGCTCACATAGCTGACAGCAGTTTTTGCTATGTACAAGGTACCGCGACTCCTTGGCTAGGCCCAAGGAATCTTAGGAAGACTGGGGATGTTGTTTCAGGAAAGCCCAGAGCAGAGAGACTTCACCTAAGCCTCAGTTTTTAGATTCAGTATTTTTAGGATAGGGAAGGGGGAGAGTGTCATAAGAGCTGTGACCTCAGGTGACTGGAGGTGCTGGGGTTTGGGGCTTGACAGATAGGTGGGAAAACTCTCAAAATCTCACTTTTCCTTTAAAAATAAAAAACAAAAAACAAAAACAAAAACTAAATCCCCCCAGGGACATTGTTTGAGGAGTGTGTGTGCAGGGGGGAGGGGCTGTGCAGCTGGCTCCGAAACTCAGGCCCGCAGCCTGCAGCGTGCCTCTCTCCAGGTGCGTGGGCGTTAGGCCGGCTTCGGGGACAGCCAGGTTGCCACAGTTTCATCTGGAGCAGTCTGCAGCGCTTTTGCACGCGAAGCTTCCTCTGGTGCCTTGGTGGTCGTGCAGCCAGGTGACTTGGTAAGCATGAGGTGACTGCCATTTCTTGGAGGAAGAGGTTCATGCGCCTGCAGAGGAACTGTTAAGGGTGGCAGAAGCAGATTTCGTACCCAAAGGGAGACAGCACGGGCCTGGTTACTACTGCATGCAGCTTAGCACTGTGCTTCCTACTTACGTGCCAGCCTCGGGGCTAAGGTATGTGGAAAGGACGGGCAAGCGAAGAACCCTTAAAGGGGTGGAATCTTAAGACTGAGCTAAAGCCCCCTGGGCCCTGGGGACAGCCAATCCCGGTCATCTCTGTGCTTTCTGAGTTTGAGGACCAACAAGGAGGCAGCTGGCCCAGCAGAATAAGCAGAATGAGCACAGGCAGGGTGATTGAAAATGAGGTCAGAAAGGTATGCAGGGACAGATGGTAGAGAGCCTTCTAGGCCATGGAGGACTTTGGCTGTGTTTCTGAGGGTGAGAACAATCATTGAATTTTGAACAAAGTCATAACAACACCTGACTTTTTTTTTTTTTTAATCTCTCCTGCCTCTGCAAGGGGTGAAGTTGGGAGGGGGGCAGGGGAGCACATAAAAGATTAGAGTGTCTGATCATGGACTTGTTCTTTGAAAGGGGATTAGACATCCAGTTCAGGTGGATTAATCAAAAGCTACATCCTGGGGTTTGGGCCTGAGTAATTAAGGAATGTTGCTACCTAGAGTGATGGGGGAGGTTGAAGGTGTAAAAAGCAAATGAGAGTTTGCCAAGCCTGGACTGTCTGTGAGTATTGATGCTAAGTTACCCAAAGAAGGTTCTCCTCCCCTTGGCCTAGCCTGTGGGTTCGTTGCTTGCTTGCTCGCTTGCTTGCTTTGGTTTTGGTTTATTTTAGACAGTATCTTTCTGTGTGGCCTTAGCTAACCTGGAACTCACTGTGTAGATCAGGCCATCCTCAAACCTGCGGTGATCTTCCTGCCTCTGTCTCCTGAATGCTGGCATTATAGGCATGGGTCATCAAGCCTGGTCCCTATATATTTTTTTAATTATTCTTATAAATCTCCCTGACTTTTCTCATCTGAAGGTATGGCCTTCCTCGTTTCCCCCCACCTCAAAAAAGCAGCAGATCCAGATTAAAAGAACAGACAGAGTCAGTAATTTTTTTCAGGCCACACCCAGCTAAAAGGCAAAGGGGAAGAAAGTTAGGCATCTAGACTCCTCAGATTAGAGGAAAGCCTTTTCCCACACTCTAATGGCCAGTCTCCATGCAGCACAGAAGGATCCAGCTAGGGCAGTGTGTGGTCCACTGAGCCCTGCCTGTAAGCAGTCAAGACCTATCTTGCAGGGCAGGTATTCTCCACGTGCTGAGCCAGGTGACATCTTAACACCATCACCCAATGCTTATTTCTCCATCGTCTCACAGGTGAGCAAGCCCCTTTAGGAGGGACAGCATCCTGTCTTTTCTTCCCATTCGCATCTTCCAGCGCCAGTGTCCTTCCATATCCCAGACCCATCCAAAGCACACACCCGGAACTCACTTGTGGATGGTGAGTCTCATCTTCAGAGCAGAGTCACTGCTGCCACACAAAAAGAACAGGAAGAAGGGGGTGCTTTGAATGAAAATCCTACAAAACTTTGGTCAGATTTATTTAAAGTATTGTTTTTTAATTCTACAGATGCAGCTAATAAGTCATGTATTCTTTCTGAAGTAAAAGTCCTGACCCCAACGCAGCACAAACATTGACCCTGAGCAGGGACAACCGAGGTGTCCAACCTTCTGTATTCTTGCTGGGAAGGCAGGAAGGACCGCCCTTTTCTCCGTTCCCTCTCCCATGATGTGAGATTTCTGAAGAATTTTACTGGCACCTTCAAACCTCCTCAGTCTATCTGCACCCTCATGGGGGGGGGGGATGTCTCATTACCCATTTGATTTCAAATGCCCATAGACCTGAAGCCCCCACCCTGAGAGTCTCAGCTTCCCTCTAAGCATCAAGATAGATGCTGAGATGGTCAATAAAGGGTGCTGTTACTACAATCTCACAAACTCTGCCTGCCACAGCTTCCGGCTGTGGGGACTCTGCCTTTCCAAGTAGCCTCTAGCTGGCACTCTCCACCCTTGTCATCTCTGCCCTCCTCCCTTTCAATCTCCCTTTACTTGAATAAGTAGCGAGTCCACACCCTCATCATCTCGCATCAGGAAGCAACTTCCTTTGGACTAATTTCCAGATCCATCCATTATATTACATTTCCATTACAAATACAGCATTTATCTTTCTGAACTTATCTTCAGTTTCAGTTGTCTTTCATGTCTAACATGGGTTAGAGTCAGTCTGTTGTCTTCTACCCCCAAACCCTCAGTAGCTTGCTATTCCCCTAGATACGCTTAATCCAAACTTCTCACATGACCTTCCTCATATCAGTCTTCCTCTAGCATCCCCTCTTGGAACACTATGACCTTCATGGTATAGTCTCCATTCTTGCAACAAACTCCTGAGAACAAAGAGGCTGCTTCTGTGCTCTGACTGATGTCCCCTTTCTGGAATCCACTCATCCATGTAAGTGCTTACTCTGAAGATATGAACTGATGACCCAGAGTGCTTCATCCCGCCTCGTGGAACTTGATTTCCAATAAAAGGAGCAAAAGACAATTAAAAGCGCATACACAGAAAACTGACAGACAAAGGTCCATCATACGAAGTATGATAAAGGGTGGAACAATGGGAGGTCCTTGGTATAGATTGTTCTAGAGGACATTTCTTCTGGTTAGAAAAGAAGTAAGGAAGGAAGGAAGGAAGGAAAGAAGGAAGATGCAGATATACCTCCAAATGCCCAAACCCTACCCAGACACAGTAGGAACATCTGCCATTCTCAGCTACTCGAGAGGCTTAAACTCAAGAAGGGGGGGCATTACTTTGAGCCTACACTTTCCGAGGCCATCTTAGACAACATAGTAGATCTCCATACTTAAAGAAACAGTCCACCTTGCTCAAACCTCCTCTGTGAAGGCTTTCTTTCTCAAATGCACTTTTCTACTTGACTGAAGAGTTTAATCCAACTCTCAACCTCGGGTCAGAAGCGGGATCTGGACACTTTTCCTCTTCATCCATCCTTTTAGGATCTACAAATACAACTAATATGTGCCAGGCTCTGTGTCCCCGACAGAGGTGGGCCCGGTGCCCTGGGGAGTCAACCAGATCAAGGCTCATCTCTTCATTCAACCCTCTATTCCCCCATCTATGTGGTCATTGGTAAGCTTTGGTGTCAGCATGTCCAATGAGAATAAAAACAGTCCTAAGCTCTGTGAGGTCACTGTTCTTCTCACACATGCCTGGAAGGAAGAACTACATTTTGATCCTTATCCCATGGCTCCATGTCACCTTCCTTCTGCTCCACCTTTGAAGAGGGTGTGGCTGAGAGAGAAGAGATTCTCTCTCCATCTCCATCCAGTGGCATGGCTCCACTCTCTCATCTCCATCCGACTGCACTGACCTGAGAGCCGTGAGTGTGACTTGTTCCAGATGCACCAGGGGAAGTCCACCTGTCAGGTACATACTCAGTCCTAACACAGAAATCCAGGGAGATTTGCAAATCCGTGAGCTAGCGTTCAGAGAAGATAGAAAACTTTTCATAGCATGAACAACCTTTACAACTTGACTCTGCCTAAGGTCAGAGACTCCTGGAGACTCCTACACCATATCACCAATTCAGGTTGGTTTGGGTTTTGTTGATTTGTTTGTTTGTTTGTTTGTTTGTTTGTTTTTCTGAACCTTTTTCTCATCTGCCTACCTTTCTGCTTTCTTAGGCACGGTCCTGCACCTCCTCTATATGGCCACTGGGTGGCGCTGTAGGATGACCCTTGAATAACAGGCGCCCAGTAAGCAGTCCAAGTAACTTGGTTGGAATCCTGCAGAAATGGGAAACCGCGGGCTCTCTACCTTCCTACCTCTGCCTCTCTTCTTACCTGATCACTGTGCCTCCAGACCCTCTTCCTCTCTCACATCATCTTCCTTTCACTTTTCACTCGCGTCTCTGCTCTCCAGCACAAGAAAAGTGGCCAAGATGGCTCAGTTTCTTCCTTAATCCTCTAATTTTCCCACTCCCTACTTCAGAGACTGGGTCAGAGAGGCTGAGTCTCTCTGGGCCCCCCATCTGAGCTCCCTGAATAAGCTCCGAACTCTCTCCACTCCATACAAGGTTTCCTCTCATTATCTGATACGTCAGGCTCCTGCTCTGACCTGAAAGATTCCATTGGATGTCTCTGTCTATACAGTGAGCAGTGGGAGCCCACTGTCTCCTCTGAGGCCTCGGGACTGTAGACTCCCTGTGTTCTACTGGTGTTGGCACTGCTTGGATTCGGAACATCATTAGGATGCACCAAGCATCAGATTGGCACTGTTTTGAATTCTTGGAGTACTTGCGTTTGAAGTGATCTGGCATCTCCTGATCCCTCCT
This sequence comes from Montemys delectorum, assembly GCA_019843815.1. Lineage (NCBI taxonomy): Eukaryota > Metazoa > Chordata > Mammalia > Rodentia > Muridae > Montemys > Montemys delectorum. The sequence goes on from JADRCD010198229.1 coordinate 5,949, forward strand.
TGCATTCTAAACAGGCAAATAGAGAGCTGCTGTCCTGGAGCTAAGAGGCCTGAGTCAAGCCACACTCTGTCACTTAACTAGAATCAAGTGACCTTGACCTCTCTGAGCATCAATGTCTCTCAGCATAAGGTACAGTGGAAACAAGGATGCTGAGAGAGATGAAGGGAAGGATTATTGTTCATTGCTTACTTGAGGCTCCCATTCCCTAACTAAATGAGGCCAATGCAATTGTCTTAGAACAAAAAGAGTACATACGTGCATCCAACATCCACAAACAAATACATAAAGTGGGACCTATAAAGGAAAAAAAAATAACTTTGTCCATGCCTCATGGTCCTTGGTTACCTAGGGAGTAGGCAGATCAGGGTCATCACGTGATTTTAAGGGGTTTCTCCTGTACCTGCTCTGTTCTCCATCTCCACCATCACAGAGGAAAAGAGAAAGACCAAGGGTCAGAGTTGCAGCCAGGCACAGATCAGCCAGGACGGAACCTAGATACTAAGGAGCCAGAATGTGCTGGGTCACCCTCATGGAAGTGTGCCCACCTCTCAGACAATTGGACCACATCCAAGTCAAGGAGTTTCCTTCCGGGGGCATTGGTATGGATGCACTTGGAAGCTAGAGATATCTCTGAGAATGGCCAGGTTGGTGCAGGACAAAAGAAGATGATGAAGCCAAGACAGAGTCCATCAGTCTTCTGTAATATACCAGGTAACAATGCAGGGAAGCCACTCTTAGGCTAGACCAGACAGCAGAATATAAGGAGGAGACGTAGCCTTGCCTGCCTAGTAGAGGACAGTATGAAATGTAAATGGGACATCTCAAAACCTGATGTCATAGGTTCATGTCCCAGGCATAGAGTCGGTGGATAGAGAATCAGAGAGAGGGCCTGAGAGACACAGCATGAAGTGAGTATTAGAAGTCCCTGGGTGGCAGAGAGGGATTTAGGGTCTGGCTGATGGACCGCTAAAGCCAAAGCAGGAAGGAGGGCTTACAAATCCCAGACGCTCCCATTGCCCATCACTGAAACGGACATTCACACATATAGCAAGCAGCAGCGGTCGTAAGGAACGGACCCCGAGCCTATCTCATTTCGGACCTTAGCTTTGTACCTCTAGAGTAAACCCCTGGAACCCTCAAGTCAGTTTAGTGTCATGCCTGTATAGACTTCTACGGTGAGGGGGCGTGGAGGACAGAGGGCCTTGTTTGCCTTTTAGGAAAAGCTGGTTGGTCGCAGCCATAGGGAGTCAAAGAGGAGATAAAGAGGTGTCACATTCTGATTTGCCCAGAAGAAAGGTGACTACAGACACTTTAAAGAGATGAGGGCAGAAGGGCCCTGGTATGAAGGCAGAGAACCAAAATGTGTTTGGGGGCGGGGGGGGGGGGGTGTAGCCCACTGGTGGCTGAATCAGGCCATATGGGAAGAAGTAGGGGACAGCATGCGCGGATGCCAAGGCCATGCGATTGGCTGGATGGAGAGGATGTCTACATGGAAGAGAAAGTGTGGATCTTATAATGACTTCCAGGTGCCCAGATTAGACAGCTGGGGAAATGGCAGTGCCTCTCAGCACAGGGAACATGGCAGAGAAGTAGCCCTGGGAAGCGAAGACCATGCAAGTCCTAGGCCGAAGGCAGAGATCCCAGGGAGCTTGTCATGAGTGTAGTTATAAAATGGCTTGGCTGCTTGGAGCCTAGGCTCGCAGGGCAATCAAGTGACCTGTGTCCCTCACTCTATCCTGCTCCAACTGGCCTTCCCATCAGTGAAGCCCTTACAGGTGTGAGTAGCTGGAAAACCATCCTGGCCACACTGAGAACTAGCAAGGAGCCACTGGATGCCATGAACTGTCTAAGGGACACACGGTGCTAACCTCAGGAAGAGCCTTGAGTCAGAAAAAAAAAAAAAAAAAGGGACAGTGCATTCATTTATCTGGGGCATTGTGCTTACCGGCAGCTCGCAGAGGTGGTCTGAGTTCCTCAAAGTATCTGCCATAACCACTTGGTGTGGCCCTTCAACTCCCATTTCCCATAGAGGACAGCAATAACCATCTTATGTCTCTGTTACACTTTGTGTCTCCATAGGGCAGACTCCGTTCCGAGCGCTTTATCCCCCCACCCCCACCCCCACCCCCGCACACGACTCACCCTGACAGCGCACGACTGAGGAAACCGAGTCGCAGCTAAAGCATGGCAGGCTAGAATAAGGTCCGAAAGCTGCTGGTACCTACGCTGTTGTGCTTCAACCACTGCGCTGTTTGACTCACAGGTCCATGAGGGAGGCTAGCCCCAAGCAGCCCAGCCTTAGGCAGAGGTACACGCTCACAATCTGCAGCCAGGCTTGGGTTGGATCGACATTTGGGCCTGGAGCCAAGTCTCAGACTCTACCCAGAAACCCCTTGGAAGCAGCTGAAATTAATCTAAAGCATCCCTACTTCCTACAGAAGCCTACCCTGAGTCCTTTGGTAAGCAACAGACTTCTGAAGTCAGTAGGGGCAGCACTCTCCTCTCAAGGATGTTCTCCAGTGTCTGATACATGCCCGCAGAGCACCGTCGCAGCAGCAGCCACGGCACTGATGTTCACAGTAGACTCCTTCCACTTCTGAGTCCATTCACCAATGGACTTTACCAACTCCATTCATAAGCTCCTTGATCCTTTGGAAGTTTACTATGCACCGACTGCAGATGTTTGCTTCAGTCCTTCTGTCCTCTCTTCTCTCTCTACAGCCAGTTAACAAGGAGGGGGGGCTTAAGAGAATGCAGTACTTATTTCACAAATGAACTCCTGAGAAGAAAGGTCATGTGACTATCCATCCCACGGACTACAGAGCTCTTCAAACCAAGACTGGAAACATGTTGTCTACTCCTCTCACTTCACAAGGCTGAACAGTATACAGCCCAAAGCTTTGCAAATACGAGAAGCATTCACCAAGCTGCTCTGTTAACAGAGGACTGGAGTCTGGAAGCTCATAACATAGTTTCTAGTCAACACATGGCAGGTTAACCATTACCATCAGTCCCTGATTCGCAGCCCCATGGAGGGAACAACAGTGTCAACAGGCCAGACCACCACCACCCCCCACTGGAGCACACATGGAGGGACTCATGGTGCTGGCTGCATATGTGGCAGAGGATGGCCTTGTTGGACATCTGTGGGAGGAAAGGCCCATGGGCCTGAGGGTGTTCGATGCCCCAGTGTAGAGGAATGCCAGGGTGGGAAGGGGGGGGGGTGGGGGGGAGCAGCCTCATAGAAGCAGGGGAAGAATGGATGGGATAAAGGGTTTCTGAAGGGGAGACCTGGAAAAGGGAAAACATTTGAAATGTAAATAAAGAAAATATCCAATTTAAAAAAAAAAAAAAAAAAAGCAATCATCCTGTCAAGTCTGTGTCCCTTCTCAGAGTTTTTGAGTTCTGATAGCCTGAATCCACATTCTAAACCAAGAGGTCTGGTATCCAGTTGGCAGGCTGACATGGCAACGTATGGACTCACACTCTTGAGATTGGTCCCTACCGTAAAGTTTACCAGCTAACTTACGCTAGTCCGTGTATCATTCTCTCTGAACTTCAGCATCTTTCTCCGTGAGTGAAGTAGTCACATTTTTTCCCCTAAGCCTGACTGTAGGCATTAGACAAATCAAATAGCCACAGTGCACCTCTGCCCTGCCTGGCAGTGGCCTAGAAGAGCTGGGCCAGCAAACAGCAAGTACAAGAGAACCAAAAAGAGGTACTGGACATACCAGGAAGATGATACAAGCAAAAAGAATTATGGGGTCTTTCTGGGTTCCTAAATAGTGGTGAGAGGAACTGAGAACTTCTCCCTCGGGAGGGGGTGTACAGAGGATTATAAATCTTTTTTTCTTTGGGGGGATTTTAGGACTTTGTTGTTGTATGATTTCTGTATAATAAATTGAATCTCTTAAAATGTAAATATTTTGATAAGCTTTGACATGAGTATGCCCCTGCAAAACCGTCAACACACTCAAGATAATGACCATAGCCATCTTCGACCCTCAAAGAAATTCTTTGACGGTCCATCTTCCATGCCCCTCCCAGGACTTCCATTCATGCAGCTGTTGACTGGCTTCCTGGCTTTGAAGATTACAATGCTTTGAATCTTCTAGAATGGTAAATAAATGGAGCTACATAATGACTTTAACACTTAGTGTGATTATTCAATAGTTATCTACATAAACCCTTCTTTTAATGAGTTTTATTACTTGCCACTCCTAGGTCACCACAACTTTTCCCTAAAGTCAAGGCCTGGCTCCCATGCAGGAAACCAGACAAAGGGGACAGGAAAGGTCTTGGTAGGCTTAGGGTGTCTCATCAAGAAAAAGGAATAGGGGACACTCTGGTTTTTCTTTTAAAACCAAAACTAGAAACTGGAGACCCCCAAAAAAGGAACTTGATAATCAAAGCCTTTCTGGCTTAACTTACCAGTGAAACGAGTTAGCTATCCACTCCCTTAAGTTAGCCTGTCCCACAACTTAGCCCTTCCCACAGGGAGAAGGTTTTGCTTTCCTTTTTGACAGATCAGGAGATTAAGGCTCAAGGATTTGGGAGTTCAGGCTCTCACAGATAACAATTGTCTACGCTGGGAACTGGACCTATGTTCTCTTTCCTACTATTCCGTTCCCAGCCCTGTTACTGTCAAATGTATCCAGGGAGTGACTGTTCAGGGCAAGAGCGGTTAGCATAGCCTTTTCTCCTTCTTTGCCTTCATTAGTTATTTTTTCCGTTGTCATTCACACTTAGGTCAGACTTTAAAGGAAAGAAGGAACTTTTCTCATTATAATGCAATAAAACTTAAAAAAAAAAAATAGAAAGAAGGAAAGTGAATGTCACATGAGAAGACAAAAAAAAAAAAAAAAAAAAAAAAAAAAAACA
>JADRCD010198230.1:0-10000 GCA_019843815.1 Montemys delectorum
TGGTCCACCTTCCCATCTGCATTAGTCTATACCTTTATGCCAATAACATGATCCAACCCAGAATGAGTTATAAGTAAAAGAGACATACACAAAGTTCTGCCCCAAAGTCAAGGAACAAAATCTTGTGATGACTCTCATGTTGGCAGAGTACTGCAGTGGCACAGGATATCACACGACACGATAAGGAGCGCTACGCAGGGAATCAAAGACCCAGATAAAAAAAAGTCTACCTACATAATTAACTCTAAGATCTCCTGGTGCTATGCCCATTAATACAAAACTATTTTGCATACTCTGACAAGGGCCGATCAACTGCTCAGTTTTACAGAGCTGCTTTAATAACATAGTCTCGTGTTTAATTCTGCTGGGCATTAGTCTGCCTACTTGCCTTTTTCCAGGAGATTGTGAAGAGCTGGGAGTAATCTGAATTTAGATAACTGGTTTTTCTCAAGCCTGGAACAGGTAGGTGTTTAAGGTAGATTTCTCTTAGCCCTCTACCTCCCTCCTTGCTTTCTTTCCTGGTATTAGGGGTTGACCCAAGTGTCTCATGCATGCTAGGTAAATGTTCTACCACTAAGCTGTAACCCCATTAATTAGCATGTCTCTCCATGGGATGGTGCACCATGAAGGGCCTTACCAAATGCCAGTTCCAATTAGCTTCTTGGTCTCCCTAGAACCAGGAGTCAAAAGTCTTTATAAATTTTTCAGTCTTCTGTTCCTTGCTATAGTAACAGAAAATAAGTTAAGACAAGATTTTTGTTTATTTTTGCAGTGGTTTGTGATGTTTTAAATCAGAATTACATAGACAGAAATATGATCAAAGGGGGCATAAGGCTATATTCTTCCCATGGGAAGTACAGATAACTAGGAATTGACATCTCTGAGCACCCTGAGCTGTTGCAAGGCCTCTTATGGCAAAAGTGAGCCTAAACCACTTTTCTAGAATGTACTTAAACTTTTCTGTAACAAATGTTATTTGTGGAGTTGACAAGATGGCTCATCAGGTAAAGACACTTACTGCCAATACAAACAACCTGTGTTTGATCCCCGGACATCCACATGGTATAAGGGGAGAACAAATTCCTGCAAGTTGTCTTCTAACCTCGTTGTGTACCCAGTGCCACAGGTACATAACGTTAACATACAGATGTTAGCCTAGATAAAATCAATAACTGCTTAAATAAGCAAGAGACTTGCATGCAATCAGTCTTTATACAAGCCATAGTACAGCTATCTATGCTGCCATACCGGACACTCCCAGTGCTTTCCAAGCTGCTGTTCTTTGTCCTGGCTTTCCCTACAATCACAGCTCCTCTGTTTCTACTGGAATACATGCTGACAGGTTCCAAATGAGCATGAAATAACCTGCCTAGATCTCACCCTCAAGAGAGATAAACAGCCTAAGTACTATGTGCATCCCTACCTCCTGCTACAACACACATGTGTGTTTCCCAGACAGAGTATCTTTTGGCCCTGTCTCTGATGTTACCTACTTCTTTTCCACATATCTGTCAGATCCAGCTTGTATTAAGGTTTTTCTCAACTGGGGGCTAATTTCTAGCTTTTCAAGGACATTTTGTATCCTGCCACATTTGTAGAGGAAGTCAGTCACAAACTTTCATTCTTTCCTGCCCAAAATTCATGATGGTATGTAAACTAAATAGGATATCATTTGTTGGACCATGAAAAGCAGTCTGTGTGCTGGTTGAGTGAGGCTTACTCCGGAAACCCAGTAGAAAATTCTACAAGGGACGGAACAGTGAGCTATGCCCCCAGACATTAGGTGCCTGACACCACGAGGCCTCCATTATCCTATAGATCAATCGTGTAGACAATGCCCCAAGCTCCTAGTATTCTGGCTGGACTCCATCTCCACAGTAACCTAACTACAGCCAGGCAACTACCCCACAGTTACCTGGCAACAGCAAGGTAGCCCAGCCCACTATGAAAGGGCTACTTGACCCCTCTTCTCTCTCTTAAACTCTTGCTCTTACTTTAAACTCTTGCCCTCCTTCTCCCCCTCCTTCCTCCCGTCTCTCCACATGGCTATGGCTGGCCTCTACTTTTCTACTCTCTCTCCCTCCCCCCTCTCTCTTTTCTATAATAAAGTTTTAAAAACTGTAGACTGCCTCCTTTCATCTAGACTTGCTGTGCTGGAAAAAAATGGCTTAGGCCTTCCCCTAAAGAACAGCATCTGATCTCTAGCAGGAAAGCCTCCCAGCATTTCGAGTCTCCAGATCAGACCAACGACTCTCACCCCACTTGAGAACTACCCAGCATCTCCTTCCTGCCCCCTCCTCACTGCCACCATGGAGCCCCCACCCTTTCTCAGCTCTTCCATGATGTCCAGCGATGTCCAGGGATGCCCAAGATCTAGAGCCTGTCGTCCTTGGCCTCAGTGAAGCTCACGGACCCTGGACTGCTCCCTCCCACCCCCCACCTCCAGAGGACTGGGGTTATGTGGGTTCCCACAGCCAAATGCCCACCCAGCGGCATGGAGAGGGCTCAGCAGTCTCCATCGTCCACCCATTCAGGGTCCCCGAGTTCTGGCGGGACTCAGGTTTCTTCCACCCCTTTATTTCCCCACACCCCACACCCTATAATCTTTGCCTCATGACAGTTGTTGGTTAAGAAGAAAAGATGCCCTGGATAGAGTAAGAACTGAGCTATATATGACAACAGTGAGCTCCTCCTACCAACGTGCCAGCTACTACAACCACTTCCACACAAACACTCACAAACACATGATCACACACACACATGAGTACTTACACAGACATACGTTCACACACATGCAGAAATGCATATACTGTCTCACCCCCTTACACAGTGTCTCATACACACATTCAGACACGCATATACTTCTCATCCTCTCATACAAATGATATATACACTCACTGTACTTACACACAATCACTCTCTCTCTGGGAAGTTGCATACTTTCACACACATATATGCACACACACACGCACACACACTGTACTCCACTCTTTATCTTGTATGTTACACATGTATATATTCTTAAATATACACATAGCTTTTTCATGCACCCTTTGTGTTTTGTATCAAACGTTCCTTACCAGGTCAGGATACTGGATTTCCTCATCTACCTCTGCTTTGCCTACAATCCATCCTCCCTCCTGACTCATCATGAAAAGAGCCCAATCCCTAACCCACTTCTCCAGAGAAGAGCAGATAGAGTAATTGCCTTTATGTAGGGCAGCCTCTGCCTACTCTTGGGAAGTGCCCTCATTTCCTTCAGGATAGAGGTTTCATTTACCCTCTGGCCCTACCTGACAACAACAGCACAACTTCCTTCTGTCCGGGCCTACAGTGAGTCTGTCAGAACTGCTCTGGCATTGTGGGGGTGGGGGACACTATGGAACCATTCTCTCCTATCACATGTGACCCTGGGGACCTCTTCCTAGTGTTACCCTTCCACCAGAATGCTTTCTTAGTTCTTCCTAGATGAACATGTCTAGTTCTTCTGGCCCTTACTGCATCACTATCCTCTCATTCTTAATCTTCTAGCTAGCCCCATGGCTGTTCTAGCAGCTTCCCTTTTCCCTAAGGTGTACTCTGGAGCGTTAGCCCAGCTCCTGCAGTGGCTCTGTTGGAGATAGTTCATATCTAACATGATATGTTGAGAACCCACACTAGTCCAGTACTCCACCAAGGCTTCTTAGTGCTCACAGTATATCCCAAGTCCTTGCTATACTCTATGCAGCTCTTCACAGATATCCACAAATTCTCTAGGTGCACATGGGTCACCCAGTGTAACTGGCTGCACTGACATACCTGCTTTCTGTGCCTCAATATTTCAACTTTTAATAGCTACAGGACCTCTTCCCTGACCTTCTGTTATATGGTTTTTATCTAGGAAAACAAACATCTATTCATCCCTGTCTTAGTCAGGGTTTCTATTCCTGCACAAACATCATGACCATGAAGCAAGTTGGGGAGGAAAGGGTTTATTCAACTTACTTCCACATGGCTGTTGATCACCAGAGGAAGTCAGGACTGGAACTCAAGCAGGTCAGGAAGCAGGAGCTAATGCAGAGGCCATGGAGGGATGTTCCTTACTGGCTTGCTTCTCCTGGCTTGCTTAGCCTGCTCTCTTATAGAACTCAAGACTTCCAGCCCAGAGATGGCACCACCCACAAGGGGCCCTACCCCCTTGGTCACTAATTGAGAAAATGCCCCACAGCTGGATCTCATGGAGGCACTTCCCCAACTGAAACTCCCTTCTCTGTGATAACTCCAGCCTGTGTCAAGTTGACACACAAAACCAGCCAGTACAATCCCCAAAAGACATTGGTAACACACCAAAGAAATTATTCCAATCAAGCAACATTAGAGAAAGAGTGAGTGTACGGAGGTCACTTACAGGAGTATGAGGGAGTCAAAGACATCTGTAGCACTGAAAGCCCACCCAGACAGCAGTGGTAACCTTGTAGCTCCCTACGTTACTTGTACACAGCTTCTCCACTATGTCCCCATCTCCTCAGAAATTGTTACTGGTCATATAACAATGAGAGGTACCTTGTCAATCTTTCCAGTTTAAAAGGCCTCCTGAGTTGTAAGTTTTATTCATTTCCTAAGTCTTAACATGCCTACCTCCAGTGGGGTGCTACAGTTTGAGAGGAAACAACCACCAGACAGACACCTTTCCTCTACCTGGAAGATGTATGGTTGATTCTTGGAATTTAGGATTGGATCTCAGGTCACTTTCCCTAGATCTCCTCTTATCATCATTGTAGCATGAGACACTTACCCAGACTTGTTCTACACTTAACTTCATATTCTTCCTTTGCCCAATGTGTGTCTAAATATAACAGTTGCTCTCTTTCTCCCCTTGAAAGCCCCTGAGGACAGGAACCAAGTCATTCCTATGTGTATCTCATTTCTAGAACTCAGAAGTACCTGGGATATACAAGGTAGTCAACAAATATTTGTTAAAAAGAAGTGATTGAATAACTGAATGACAAATGCCAACATTTTCCACCAGAGTCTCTTGACCTTGGAAGCAGATCAGCACTGCATATGAGTGCCAAAAAATATGAATACCAAAGTCTCACACCCAGAATTCCTTATTTAATTGTTCTGGGAGAGGTCATAGTATTAGTGTTTATTAAAAGCTCTAATTTAAATTAAATGTGCACTTAAAGTTAAGTAAGTTCAAGTAGGGTCTGCTGGCATGAGTTTATAATTCTAACTACTAAGGACCCTGAGAGAGGAGGATTTTCAGTCTAGTGCTTGCTTTGCCTACACAAGCTTCAAATCAGACTAGTAAACTTAGGAAGAGCCCCTCTTAAAATGAAAGTATCTTTAGACAAACAAACAAACAAACCCAAAATTCATCCGTAAAGCATTTGCTTGGTGTGCATGAGCCTGTGGACTCAATATCTAGTAAAAAAGAAACAGAGGGGATTGGGGGAAAAGAGGGGGGTTGGGGAGAAAGAGGAAGAAAGGAGAGAAAGGCACCTTTAATGCAGGTTCCTGTCTTCATCTGGATACTGGTGACACTGAGTGTCTCATAATCACCCAGAAAAGGACAGGAAAGCAGACTATCCATAGAATTAGCTTGGTGACCATATCAGTAAAGTAGCTCCTACAAAGTGAACAATTGATTGACACTGGTTAGAGTCAATGCAAAGGGAAGCTTTCAGAGTGAACCTTGATGGGTAGATTCTTTCATTGAATCTTAACTTCTGGCAAGATGGATTTGCTTGGAGCACTCATCCAGGATAAGTTGGTTATTTGGCTTGGAACTGGCATCATTTAACATAGAGATGGCAAAGCATGTCTATCTCATCTCTTGGTGTTGGTGAAAAGACAGGCTTGGGAGCAGGTTTGATATAAAAAAAAAAAAAAAGAAAGAAAGAAAGAAAGAAAGAAAGAAAGGTGCAATCAAAGTCAGATGTGTGATATTTGTTACACTCTGGGGACTCTGGCAGGAGGATGGGAACCTTGAGGCTAGTCTCAATTATTTATCATCAAACCATCTCAAACAAAAAGTACATTCAGAAAAAGTAGGTAATGTCCAGCTGGTCATGAGGAAAGACAAGGAACAGGTACTATGCAGGCACCTCACCAGCAGCCCCACCCATAAAGTAGAATTAGAACTTTGTTGGTCCCTGGAATTCACCACTCACTTTTATTTTAATATGAGATCATTGTGTGTTTAACACTATAACTCAGTCTATTAAGCACAGTTTAATAAATCAACCTAATATTTTTGTGAAGACTGAGACACATTATGAATATGAATTAGGAAATCCAATGATTTATTCTAAATAATGCAGCACAATGATGCTGCATCCAATTAGAAATTAAGATTAGGAGACTGATTGCAGACATTCATTAAAAACGCTGATTTTGTTAACTCTGTAGATGTAGATAAGACTGGGATAAACTGTAGCAACTTGTTTCCATGAGTGCCTTGCTGGAGAACAATAATAGTCTAGGGGAGCGGAAGGAGCATGTGTGAGCAGCATCCTCTGTCGTGCTCACAACAACCCCTACCATAGCCTCCCTCAGAGGTCCATAGGGAGAATGTTAGCAAACACCAGTTTAAACCTCAGCAAATAGCCAACCACTTCTCTGAATCTATACTTCCACATTACATTCTTATATTTATAATCAAATAGGTGAGGATATTTTTTCTGGGAAGATGTTTGATATGGAAAACATTCTTCACCTGATCACAAAATTAAGTTAGAACATTATGAAACACGTTATCTTCGTGAGTGTATTGTCTGTTGTGTTTCTACACTGCTGTGGATCAATCCCAGATCTTTGTACAAATTGTGCAAGCAATTTACTGCTAGATGCACGCTCACTAAGCCTGGTATGTATGGTTTTAAGGGTGTTTTGTTTTGTTTTGTTTTAGACCAAATGGTTAATAACAAAGTTGTTATGTGATGCCAAAAGATGTAACTTCAGGGATATGAGGGGGTGAAAATTAGCATCAGCTTCCTCTTTTGACAAGATTGGTGACATGTGGCAACCCAGTGGCTAAATCAGACCACTCTTTGTCTCGATGGGTTAGGGCTATATACCACATGGTCTCCCTCCTATGGCACTCAGATTCCCTCTACTTGTCTCTCTTTCTTTGGAATGGAAACATTTACTCTGGAGGGAGGATCCTCAAAGTTATGAAAGTAAGCAAAACTCACAGGTCTCAGGAGGTTCTTGAAACTTTCAGGGTTCATCTTCCCTCTCCGGCGTCATATAAGTCCAAGAGTTTCCAAGAAGAGGAGACTCTGTGAGCAGTATAGGAGCCTGCAAGTTGTTTAAGTCGTATGGAATGCAGGTCTCGTGAGTCCTTGCCCATGCTGCGGTGTGCTTTTCCGGGATGCAGTTGCTTTTAAGTCAATCATGCTTCTATCAGTAACTCCTTGCCTACCTTTCTGTAAGTAACCTCAGTAAAGTCGAGAGTTCACTGAGCAAGACTCAGGGGGAATCATTTCTTTGGTCTGTCAGTGGTGGAGGCCCTGTCTTGTGTAAGCAGATTCTCGTCTGTGTCTTCCCAGGAAAACACACAATGCCAACCTCCCCATCGCTTCCCTACTTCTGGTTGTAATTCCTTGCCATGACGGCTGTGTAATAATCATCTGGTGCGTCTTGGGTTTACAGTTTGGGTCATATGTCGAGCCTATAGTCTGTGTCCTCATCTGAAGGAAGGCTATTTCCTATGGCCTCTAATCTCACCTTTTTTAGGCATGCTTCACGTGTTTAAGGTTGCTCCTGCTCTTAAATAGCTTGGAACTTAGCACTCTCTCAAAAAGTGTGACCTGCCTTGAGACAAAAAAAAAAAAAAGAGAGACAGAAAAATATTGTAGAAAATAGCAGTTGTCCTCAGTCCATTGAAATTCTAAAGATTCCCTGGGGATTTATTTTCTAAATGGCTTCTAATTTCCCTAAGTGTTTTGTCCTTTCTTTGCTTGTGTGCAGGCATCCAATAAGCAGGCTCTTGTGCCATAAATTTCTGACAGTCTCTCCCTGGAAAAATCCTCTAATTATAAAGCACTGTTTGACTGCAGGAGCCAGGAGAAAGAGCAAATTATTTCACGTTTGTTCCCACATTGGAGTCCAGAAAGTTAACAACTCGTCCCCCACAAACTAAAGACTTCCTTCTCTGCTGACCCTTGAGAAAAACACAAACTGATGCTTGCTCTCACTCCTTTGTGCACCACATAGATTGTTTTCTTCTTTTTGCCTCAGGAATGTTCTTTACCTTTCCAGCTTCTCTTTGCAGGGTATCAAGGACAGCATTTGGTGTTGTCTGAGGCTTTTCACCTATCCCCAGTCCCAGACTGCAAAGACAGGGTCTGCTTAGGTTTTTGAATGAGGGTGGAATCCCACTAGGCGCATCCTGTGGGACTATAGCTTTGGTGAGGAAAATGGAAAGGGCAGAATGCGTTGCATAGGGAAATTTCATGTATTTTGCATGCTAACATTGGGTCCCATAGCAAGCACATGCATGCAAGATGCTAGTCATCCCAACTACTGAAACATTATGGATACATTATGGATATACACTATTGTTATACCAGTTTATAAGTTATGGCTAAATAACTGTTCCAGACCCCCAACCTCCTGCTCACTTTTGTTCATTTGCTCTTGTTCTCTCATTCTCAGGCTATCTCTTTCTTTCTTTAGCTCTCTCTCTCATTCTTTCTCTCTCACACACACAAGCACATATATGCACATGAGTAGAGTTCATTAAGTAGCAGAACACTAAAAAAGTAAGTGTGTGTGTGTGTGTGTGTGTGTGTGTGTGTGCATGTATGTGTGTGTTTATGCATATGTGTGTAGCAGCTCATGGAGGCTAAGAAAGAGTGTCTCATCTCCAAATTACAAGTGGCTGTAGTGAGCCACTTGACATGGGTGAATTCAGGTCCTCTGTAAGAACAGTATGTGTTCTTAGCCACTGAACCATCTCTTCAGTGCCCAGAACAGCCTTTTTGACTTCATAAGCTCTAAGTTATGAATAGGACAAGGCCAACTTATCAATAAAATAATGTTCCTTTGTTTGTCTTTTACTTTTTGAATTAGGGCGGCCTGGAACTCAGCACATTTTTGCCTCTATCAGGGATACCCCAACCTCAGCACTGGAATTACAAATGTGTGCTCCTATGCCCTATTCTTTGAATGTGCAAACTGTGCCTGGTAGAAAGATAGTTTCACTGATGCGTGGCATGATTCAAAACACTCATCTGCTGGAGCAGAATTTATTTTGAGTCAACACATCACCATCAAGGGACACCCCAGGCATCCTGAATATGCAGTTCTTACTATTTATATCTTCCAGCTATTGACATAGCACCTTCCATCACATAAGCACCATGCAGAAGTGCAAGCTCATTGATTCTCCCAAAGCCCTAGGGTGTTAGGAAAAATTTAAAAGTGAGTATCTCCATTTGGCAGATATAAAAGCTGACAAATGGATGAACTTGCCACTTCACAGACCTGGAGCAAAAGCAGCCTTTATTGTGGGTTTTTCTCCTTAATAGTTTTAGCTTCCTTCCCTCCCACCAGACCTTTCAGTCACTTTACCCCCCCCCCCCAAACCCCACCCCCTGTTCTCACTTTTTCTCCCTTCCTCCTTTTCTTCTTTGCTTTCTTTAAAAATGAATGGCTCTTTCTCTGAAGAGAATAACAAATGAATATACCGAAGAGGTATGGCAATCTCACAATGAATCTGAGTTAGTGTACCCACAGCCTAATGTGACACTACGGTGTACACACCCTGGCACCTCCCATGAGCAGAGAAGCAACAAAGTACAACATCTTGTGCATATTGTCCCTGCTCGGCAAGCAGCCGAACTGCCTGTGTGGTGTCAATGGCCTGCGACTTATCATCTGTTCACTCTTGTTGAAGGCAATAGATGGAGCCCCTCTACGTCAGAGAGGTTGGCATAGGCTGCTCCACACACAAGCTGTGGACAGGAGAAAATACCATAATCCAGGACCCCAATGACACTTTCCACATGTA
>JADRCD010198231.1:0-23845 GCA_019843815.1 Montemys delectorum
TCATAGAAAGAGAGAGAATGTCATAGTTTCTAACCCTCATGCAAAAATATAATACTTGAAGAGATAGGAGGTTGGAGATGTAGCTCAATTGGTAGAATGCTTATCTAACTAACACGAATGAAGCCTTGGACCTCACCTCCAGCACCCCATAAACCAGGCATTCCTGTGCAGGTGTGGTATCCGAGCACATGGGAGGTAGAGGCATGAGGACTGAAAACTCAAGGTCATCCTTAGCCTAGGAGTTCAATGATAGCCTGGACCCTTGTGTGATTCTTTCTGAAAAACTGAGGTGAATTTATCAAAATTGATCTGAACGTAGAATAATATGAAGGCCAGAGCTAGATGTTGGCAGTGTTCAGGTTAATGGTGCAGAGAGAGAGAGAGAATGGATAATGGGTACTGAGAGACAACGCGATCACTTCTGAACCATTTGTCTCTACAGTGCTGGACCTGGGAGCAAGATGCAGAGGATCACTATAAAACCTGGGAAGAATCTGTGAAGCCTGTAAATGAAGATGCTTCTCTGAAAGCACAAAGGCATTTTAAAGACATGTTTGAGAAGAAACTGTTCTTGTCCACTCTTGAGATCAGTAAGTGGTTTCAGAGAAAGCACAAAAACCTGGCATCTTACACAATCATCAAATGGGCCGGACGAAATTTAATTTCTCTAAAACATATTGTAGCGTAATGAAGGCATCCTATTTGTGCTTTATCATTCTAAAAGTGAAGTGATAAGACAGACCCCAAATTATTATTCTCTTGTTAAGAAACACCAGGGTAAAATGAGACGAGTATGTAAAGCACTCTGTTCAGTGACTTAGGGGATGACGTCACGCTTATCACTGTGCGGATCTTGTGGTTATGGTTTTCAAAATCGGTCTGGCCATTGTCAGCATCTTCTGATACTCAAGACTGCAGTGGGACTTACTGATTGAGGTGAGAGCTTGGCTTCGGGCTTCAGTAGCAGCACACTCTGGTCAACGGAAGTGAGGGCGCAGAGGGACAGAGGCGTGGCTTTGACCTTCAGGTGGGTGTCAGAGGCTGGCGGGCTCTGTGCTGATGGGAAACTCAAATTTACCTGCAAAGAACACATGATTGTAGCAGTGTCGTTAAAAAAAGAAAAGAAAGAGTGTTAAGGACAGTCTTGACACACTCCTCCAGCCAATGCTGAGGCGTTTTTGTTTTTGTTTTTGTTTTAGTTTGTTTTTTGCTTTCATTTTTTAAACTTTCTTTCTCTTTTGCCAGTTTAGAGCGGGGTTATTTTCCTAGTAACTTTCCATTCAACATCTTCAGAATGACCTGGAAATGTGGCACCAATTTACTTACCTTTCTTTTCTCTTTCTGTAACTGGGGGAAAGCAAGTTGATTTTGATCCCACTGAAATAGAATCTGGTATGGTATTGGAAACACTCTAAGGAGGGAAACACTGAACTTCATATGCCACTTTTATTCCACCTCAGCCACATGGAAAATCAATTCACGTGGGGTATGTGACTTCAGAGTAGTGGAAGATGAAAGCTCTTCATCTCAGCGACAGAGCAACTTTAAGCTCTGTACTCAAAACTAGTTTTCTTTTTTATTATTCGGCTTATTTTTAAAATTAAGTGGAGACAGGATCTTGCACATATCCCAGCTTGGCTTTGAACTCACAATGTAACCCAGGCTCCTTCTGATGCCTCCTGAGGGTATGTCAGAGTATGCATCCACCATGCCTGACCTACACTCTTTTCTCTCCTTTGCCTTTCAGCTATATGCAAACAGGCAGTCTCGGGGCTCGCTTCCAGAAAAACCATTTAAACTAATACATATTTAATGTGTACACACTGTCTTAAAGGAAAGACGTTTTAAAATAGAAAACAGTTTTTCTCTGTCCAATAAAAGACTGAAAACAAAATACTGGGTTGAAGAGACATGCCCCTGTCTGACCCCAGTCCTTCCTCACTCTCTCGGGCTTCTCTTTGGGATCTGTTCTGCTGGCATTTGCATGGCCGTCAGCCTTCTTGTGAGTCGCACACCAATCCTAATTTGAGCTACTCTTAGTGCTTTCTTCTACCTTGGGTCAACGGTTAGGTGAAAAGGTGATCAGAAGCGAACAGCTTTGACTGAAGTTTGGCTTCTATCAAGAATTTTTGTGCCGTTACACACAGAGATTTCCAGAATCAGAGAGATTGTTTTTCAGTCAGGCATTGATTCTGAGTAGAAAGTAATTTTTCTTTCTGTCAGTTATATGCTGTCAGATAGCTTCATGTCTGGAGTGTGACAAAATGAACTCGCCAGGCTAAGGACTGCTGCCCATTGCTAGAGTGAAGTGGCCCTCCCAAGATTTCCCCTCACAACTACACACAACTCACAGTGAAAACTCTGGAGGCTGGTGCAGGAGACTCACTAAACAGGAAATTCGTAGAGGAACTAGCATGATGCTTCTGAACACAATACCCAACTTTAACAGTGCTCCTTAGATGGACATGAAGATTTATGCAGGAGTCCATGCCTTCTTTTGCTTAGATCACTGCACAATTACTATACGTGATTATGTAATGTGAATATAAAAATGCCTGCTTGCTGTAAATAGACATTATCCTCATAGTTATAGTTTTGAAGGAAAAAAAATGGCTGAAGTTGACAGAGCCCATCTACTAGAATAGAAAAAAAATTCAGATAAGGGCCAATTCTGCTTGGGAAAAACTTATTTACAGCTTAGTGGAGCTCACATGACAGCTTTGGAGTCTTTAAAAATGACAGAAGATCTCACTGACGAATTAATTTTTTATATTTTAATCCTTATTGGCTTGCCAAAGGCCTGTACACACTTTTCTGTCTATATTGAGGAGCTAACTTTAAATTCACAGTAGCACACTCTCCTGCGGTGTATGGAATGTCGGTTTGCTAAGGAATTCGTGGCATGAGACTGACACATCTTGGTGGAAAAGCATTTTCAATAGAAAGTTTGGTATCAAAATATTTCAAAATAATTTAAAAGTTTGATGTGGGGCCCAGAGAGATGGTTAAGCGTTAAGAGTACTGGGTGCTTTTCCAGGGGATTTGGTTCATTTCCCAGCACCCACATGGCTGTTTACACCATCTGACTTCAGTTCCTGGAGATCCTGGGTCCTCTTCTGGCCTTTATAAGCACACACAAGATACACAGGTATATATTCAGGTAAAAACAAAAGACAATAGTATATATGTTTTAAAATTTGTTGTAGATTAGATTTTTGAAATCCACATGAATCTTTTAAATGAGAAAGAATTCTGCCTGTGGCCACCTCCTTTGGGCACTGCCACTGGACTGTCCTTTGGACACTGCCATTGGACTGCCCTTTGGGCGCTGCCATTGGACTGCCCTTTGGGCACTGCCACTGGACTGCTGAGGTGTTATGGCTCTTCTCACTAACTTGAGAGATACTTAGGGGGGTGTTTAAGAGTCCTGTGCTGTGGTTTTAAAATAAATATTAAGCCAGGCATGTGACTTTAGTCTTAACACTTGGAAGGCAGAGGCAGGAGGATCTCTGTGAGTTCTAGGCCAACCTTGTCAATATTAAGTTCCTGGACAACCAGTGCTACATAGAGAGACAAAAAAAAAAAAAAAAAAAAAAAATAGTACTTTTTATTGCCCACACTTATAAAGGAGAGAATAAAAGGATCAGGCTTACACACAAACACCCACCTTATTGGCAAAACACTTGTCAATTTCGAATTCCTGAGCATCAGCGACAAGTTCTTCATTAGGTAAAATAGCGTAAACAAGTAGCTGAGCCTCGGGAGCCATGCCTGGCTCCACTTGAATTGGGAAGGAAAATACTCCTTTCACTGGAAAACAAGGGAGATTCAGGATTACGGATTTGGAGTGGATTCTTAATTTTATATCATAATAGTTTTTAGAATATTTTAAGAATTAATATTTGTACCCTGTAAAAAAGACTTGCACTTTGCAGTGGTGCTTCCTAAATGCATGCTGAACAAATGTGCATGCTGTGGTGCTTCCTAAAGGCATGCTGAATGAATGATGTTTTAAAATTCCTTTTTAATATTTATTTATTTTACTTACGAGTGTTCTATCTGCATGTATACTTGCATATCAGAAGAAGGCAGCACAGTGTACATGGTTGTGAGCCATCGTGTGGTTGCTGGGAATTGAACTCAGGACCTCTGGAAGAGCAGCCAGTGCTCTTAGCCACTGAGCTATCTCTCCAGCCCCCACCCCCTTTTAAATTTCAAACACACTGATAACACAACTATAGTGAGACTGCAGAGACTGAAGAGATGCTATACATCTAAAGACCCCATGGTGATCCTGCCTTTAGAGAACGGGACACTGCATCTTTATTAGACTGGTAGAATCTAAATGATGCTGAAAGTCCCCTAGGAAGTATGCTGAGTGAGTCCTGGTGTAGTAGATATCTTAGAGAAGACTTAACGTGGTATCAACAGACAGGAAAAACACAGAGATGAGAAGTAATGCCAGGTGTTTGGCAATTCAAGCTGGCGGGTTAGAGGCAGCCTACAGCCACTACTCTTCATGGGAAAGTCAAATCAACTAGGCAGCAGTTGCTTTCAGAGGTGGGTGACTGTGGGAATATGCTAAGCTTGGAGAGGAAAACACAACCTACTCAGTGGGGGTTATCTTCTGCAGCTATTCACCGAACAGAGTACTGAGACACAGAATGTATATAGTGAGAAAAAGAAAAAAAGAAGAACAAACAACTTAGTCATAAAATGGGCAAGTGATGTGTGTAAGACTCAGAGAAGCTCACAGACAATGAACATGAACAACATTCAGTGTCTATAGCCACCAGGGAAATGCAAATCATATTTACACTGAGATTCCACTTCATTCCATTCAGAAGACAAAAAAAGAAAACACAAACAACCCAAATGCTAGAGAAGCTGTGGAGGAGATGGACCCTTAAAATGTAGATGCTAAGAATGTAAATTAGTGCACTCACTGAAGTAAACAACATGAAGGATTCGAAACAAGCTAGAAATAGTATTAACATACGCACCAGCTACGCCATTCTGGAGTGTTTATCAGAAGGACATGAAATAAGACACATAAGTTTCCACACTTACTGTAGTTTTGCTTACTACCACCAATATATGGAGTCAACTTAAGCATCCATCACCTCATAAGTGGGCAAGAAAATGTGGTACATGTGGACAATGGAATATTATTCAGCCATAAAGAAGAATGAAGTTATGTCATCTTCAGGAAAATGGGTGGAACTAGAGGACATTATGATAAACAAAACAAGCCAGAGAAAGAGATTAGCATTGTATGACTTCTGTTTTAGGAGGAAAAATAATGACCTGAAACTCCTAGAAGAGCCCAGCAAAGGGAAGGGGAGGGGAAGAGGATGAGCAAGATAATGGAGGACAAAATGTGATCCATGCATGCATGGAGACATCACTGTGAAACCCGTTAACTTGCATGTCTGATAAGTATTGATGATTATAATAATTAAAAAAAAAACCTACAGCCAGTGAGGGCCATGGAGGAGGGGGATTCTTATCTATCGCACAACGGCAGAAGCTCTGGCTGAACTGCATCCTGAAGCTATGTGGGGAAGCAAAAGTAAAGAGGGGATTGAGAAGATTAAAGAGGAGCCTTGCTGTCCAGCCTGGCATCTTCCTGATATGTGCAGTAAGATTTGGTAGGAGTGAAAACCGAGGTTTGTTCACCACGAAGCAAGAATTTGTTGAGAAAAAATAATTTTGGAAAATTATGCGGCTTCTAAGGGGCACAGAGCACTTTCTGGGCTGGAGAGTGAAACTCCTCCAGCTAACGGCTTCAAAATGCTCAGTCACAAAGCTTTCTCTTCAAAGTCTGTTTGAAGAGACTCTGTGTATGACTCACAGACCTCCCCTTCACCTCAGCAAAAGCCAAAACGGGAGGTGAAATTACCCAGGAAGTATCTACCGAGAAACTTTTGTCTAGTAGCATATATAAAATCTATGTGGCATGCAGGCAGATGACAATGATTCCTGAGGCATTTATCCTACAAGAGACACTGTCTCTTTAAATGGACAGAGAGGGTAGATAAAGGGAGAGCGTTTGATCCCTCTAAGTACAGGACATTAAATCAGCTGCTTGCTCATGCCTGCGATGCTTAGTGGGAAGGGAAGGAGGCTTGCAAGTGGTGTTGAGTCAGGAGGACAGAGACACCAACCAGAGAGGACGGTTGTTCTGTGTTAGAATCTGGGGCTGTTTGTCTGCATGGATTTCACATCTCTCCAGACAGATGATTTTCACTGTGGCATCGATTGTACCCAAGGCCTCAATGTCTAATCTTTATGATTTTAAATGATTTAATTTGGGACTGTTTTTCTGCATATGATATATGGGATTTGAGGACTTGAGGAAAGGCTGTAATGGACTATGGTGTTTGTCGAGAGAGACTGAATTTGACTTGTTGGATGGGCACATGGATTTTGAAATGCTTGTGGTAAGCAGAATTCTAATCCTGGATATCTAGACCTGGAAATCTTTGAGTATGTTATTTTATAAGGGAATAAGACCTTCACAGATGTTAAACCGGGACCATGAAATGTGAAAATTGTTTTGAGTTATACAGGTGGAGTCAGTGTCATTAGAAGGATGGTTGTAAAAGGGAGACAGGCAGGTGAGGTTTGAAGATGGAGAGCTGCGTGCTGCCTTTGAAGGTAAAGAAAGGGATTGACAGAGGCTTTTAGGAAAAGCAAGAATGTTAGGTCTTCTTCGGAGTTCAAGATCTAAGGCAGTCCTGTCAAGAACTTGACTTGAGCCCAGTGAGACTTCTGGACAGAAATACAAGAAAAGAAATCTGTGTTGTTATGTGCCAGGAAATGTGTGCTAACCCATCATGGCAGTAATAAGGATCCAAAACATAAATTCATGAGAGAAAAATTTTCTTCCATCATTTTTTTTACATTTTTGATTTTTTTCTTTTGCTTTTTGAAAATGATTACAAAATGAGTATATTTAACTTCAGAAATACAACCCCCAAATCCAGAAATGTTCTGAGCATCTTTTTCACTGAACAACAGAGGGCTGCCATGCACCTCCTGCAATGTGAGAGAAGCTTTGGTTTGCTCAGTTGTTGAGGCTTAGCAAGATGAGTGGACATTAAAAAAAAAAAAAAAAAAAAGAAAGAAAAAAAGCAAAAGATGCTTACTGTTTCCTTGTTCAAGTGACAGCACGTGGCTTCCTGAGTTGAAAATGCTTCCCCTTGCTTTGATCTGAAGACAGAAGGAAATACACTCATTACCATTGTGAGGTCTGTCTGCCCAGACAGATTAAGGTGTGTCTGTTAGCATACTCATGATATATAAAAAACTAGCATGCTGCTGCAACTCAGGAGTAATTTTTATTACTGTATTTCCTTTTCATCACTTTCATATGTGTGTATTTTAAATAATAAGTACATAAAGAACACACCTTTGTGCACTCACTGATACGTGGATATTAGCCCCAAAGCTTGGAATACCAAGATACAATTCACATCCCACATGAAGCTCAAGAAGAAGGATGACCAAAGTGTGGATGCTTCAGTCCTTCTTAGAAAGGGGAGCAAAATACTCACAGGAGGAGTTACAGAGACAAAGTGTGGAGCAAAGACTGAAGGAAAGGCCATCCAGAGACTGCCCTACCTGGGGATCCAACCCACATACAGACACCAAACCCAGACACTATTGTGGATGCCAAGAAGTGCTTGCTGACAGGAGCTTGATATGTCTCCTGAGAGGCTCTGCCAGAGCTTGACAAATACAGAGGTGGATGCTCGCAGCCAACCATTGGACTGAGCACAGGGTCTCCGGTGGAGGAGTTGGAGAATGGACTGAGGAGCTGAAGGGGATTGCAACCCATAGGAAGAACAACAATATCAGCCAACCAGACCTCCCAGAGCTTCCAGGGACTAAACCACCAACCAAAGAGTAAACATGGAGGGACTCGTAGCTCTAGCTGCATATATAGCAGAGGATGGTCTTGTTAGACATTAATGGAGAAGCCCGTGGTCCTGGGAAGGCTCCAGAATAGGGGAATACCAGGGTGGGGAGGCGGGAGTTGGTGGGTGGGGGAGCACCCTCATAGAAGCAGGGAGAGGGAGGATGGGATAGGGGGTTTCTGGAGGGGAAACAGGGAAATGGGATAACATTTGAAATGTAAATAAATAAAATATTCAATAAAAGAACAAGTATATAATTTTATGTTTTATTTTCTTTAGTTTTTTGTTTTGTTTTGTTTTTTCGAGACAAGGTTTCTCTGTGTAGCCCTGGCTGTCCTGGAACTCACTCTGTAGACCAGGCTGGCCTCGAACTCAGAAATCTGACTGCCTCTGCCTCCCAAGTGCTGGGATTAAAGGCGTGTGCCACCACCTGGCTTTAGTATTTATTATTCCCAGTAGTGTATAAAGAGTATGTATGTATGTATGTATGTATGTATGTATGTATGCATGTATGTATTTTAGCACCAAGTGTATGTGAAATATATGGTGGAGACAAATGTATAATATAAGTATCTTCTATTGTTACTTTAATTTTTTTTTACATTTTTATTTATTTACTTATGAGTGCACACCAGAAGAGGGCATCAGATTCCATTACAGATGGTTGTGAGCCACCATGTTGCAGGGAATTGAACTCAGGACCTCTGGAAGAACATCCAGTGCTCTTAACCAGAGAACCATCTCTCCAGCTCCTGGTTACTTTTATTTTAAAATAAACAAAATGTATTGCTCATTCTCTGTGTGGCCAACTCTGACATAAGGTAATTTGAACAATTCAATTTGTTTAATAATTATGTGGATTATTGTCTCAGGTACTCAGGTAAGATCACTGATACCTGCTTTTGAGGAAGAATTATCCAAGGTCTTAAGACTATGAAGAGATAAAACAGAAATTATAACTATTGTAAATGTGGTACTTTTTTTTAAAATATAGAAAAAAAGAAATGTTATTTAGAGTCAATATTTATTTTGTTCCCTGGTTCCCTGGTTAAGAGCACTGGATGTTCTTCCAGAGGTCCTGATTCAATTTCCTGGAACTACATGGTGGCTCACAAGCATCTGTAATGGAATCTGATATCCTCTTCTGCTGTGCACTCATACATAAATAAGTTGAACAAGACAAATGGTGAATTAAAGCATGAGTAATTTTATAGGGAGCAGTTTATCTTCCAGTGTAAAAGACAAAAACCTAAATATTAACACTGATGTTCTATAAAACTCATTATTTTGAGAGGAACCTTAGAAATTTGGAGTCTATACAATTAGAAAGAGATGCAGTGACTTTCACTCTTACCAGATAGTAAAAGGTTAAGTCTTTTTCATTCTTCATGATATCTTCATTCAAGAGGTAGTGTATCCGAATCTCCTGAGTTTGCCCACAGGCCAAAGTACCAAGAACAAGTTCAAGCTGAACATAACTGTGGCTTGGGGAAAAGATTCGAGTTGCAGAATGATCTGCCTGTGTGTGAAATTCATCAAGCCACCAGTTATCATAGCAGATATGGTTCTCCTTGTAGATGACCTAATAGGAAAATGAACAAGGCATTTGGTTTTTGTTTGTTTGTTTGTTTGTTTCGAGACAGGGTCTCTCTATATAGCCCTGGCTGTCCTGGAACTCCCTCTATAGACCAGACTGGCCCCAAACTCAGAAATCCACCTGCCTCTGCCTCCCAAGTGCTGGGATTAAAGGCGTGTGCCACCACTGCCCGGCGAATAAGACATTTATATTTAGTGTTTGTCTGTTTATCATCCATCCATCGATCCATTCATTCACCCACCCACCCACCCACCCTACCTACTATCTATCTATCTATCTATCTATCTATCTATCTATCTATCTATCTATCTATCCATTGATCACTTACTTATGTATCTTTTTGTAAAAAGGTTGTTTTCTTAATTCTATACCCACTTTCCCATCTTCCTGTTAAGATTATTTAAACTTTCGTATCTCAGGGTGACATTAAAACTCAGTCTTCTTGCTTCTGCCTCCTGAGTGCTCGGATTAAGAAATGCTCACTATGCTTGCAAAGCCCATGTATACTTTTTCTGTTCAGACTTATTTCATTAGTTGCACATGTGAGCAATTATTTTACTTACAATATTTCACACACATATTTTTTGACCGAGTTCCCCATGAATCTTTTTTATCCTATTACTGATCCCAGGACCTCTCTTCTTCCAGAGTCTCTCTCCTATTGTGCCTTTTTTTGGTGTGTGACCCATTGCATTTAATTAAGGTTGTCTCATGAGTATGTGTTGTGGGTCATTTGATTGAGTGGGGGCAAGGTACCCATGGCTACATCACCGAGGAACATGATTTCCCTCTCCCCTGCCAGCTCAGTGTTTCATAACCTGTGGGTTACAACCTCTTTGGGGAGTGTCAAACAACTCTTCCACAGGGGTCCCACATCAGATATCCTGCATATCAGATATTTACATTATGGTTCCTAACAGTAGCAAAATTAGTTAAGAAATAGCAACAAAAATAATTTATTAGTAATTGAATTAAAGATTGAGGACTGCTGATCTAGCTCTTCTGCCAGAGGTGAGGCCTTTCCTCTCTCATCTCTTATGCTAGGTCCAGCCTTGTATATAAGTCTTGTGAAGGTAGCTACTGCCGTACCCTTTTACAGCTTCATTGCATAAGTTATTTGACTGTTGAAGCACAAACAACAACGATATTATGCTAAAGGAACCAGGTATAATCTAACTGATAATAGAACTATAAAAATACCAAACCTTTCCAGGCAATCTCAGGAGAATCCTCCCGGGGTCACAGAAGGCAGAGCGTTCTGTAAGTGTTCCTGGCACAGAACTTCCTGCCTTCCCTTCCCTGCTCCTACGCTGCTCAGTTTGACCTATTTCCTATCACATTTCCTTCTGTCCCTGGAGTTCATGTGCCTCCCCATCACACATCCTCAAGTTGTACGAAGTCCTGTGGCCTAAGCCTTTTCAACCTCACATGCCCATTTCTACTTACCGTGGCTCTCATGAACGGAAATGTGAAGTTGGAAGTGTCAATGAGAATGTTGGCCAAGCCATGCTCATCCGTGGTAACAGTGGTCCGGTACCCAGCTGGATTCATATGGACAGTTACATTTTTGTTGGGCATTGGTTTATCCTTCTCATCAACAAGAAGAACCTAGAAACAGGAAAGTGATGGCCGGTTACAAATGGTAGCTAGCCACTCCATTTTTCCAGTCTGCTCAGTTTACACCTTTGTCTCTTGCCCAGGCCCTGTCCTTCCCTGAAGATCTTCACATCTGCAAGTGAGACTTATTTTGTGAGCTTTAAGTTGTGATATTTCTTAAATATTTCTTCTGGCTTTGAAAACTGATGGTTTATTTTTATTTTATTTTTTAAATGATTTTATTTACATTTTATTTTACGAGTATGAGTGTTTGATCTACATGGATGTCTATGCACCATGTGTGTTCTTGGTGCTCTTGGATTCAGAAGAGGGCACCAGATACCCTGGAATTGGAATTTCACATGGTTGTGAGCTGCCTTGTAGGTACTGGGAACTGAACATTGTCCTCTGAAAGTGCAGTACTTAGCCACTAGGACATCTCTCCAGCTCCTTATTTTATTATTTTTAATTAAAAAACATTAACACTGTACAATTTTAGAATATAGTGTCACATGTTGATAACTGCATCTAATGTGGAATGAATACATCTAGCTACTGAACCTCTCCATTACAGCTTGTGCCTTTTAAAAAACAAATATTTTTAATGAGATAGGGTCTTAGCTGGTTAGTTTTATGTCAGTGTGACACAAGCTGGAGTCCTTTTAGAAGAGGAGGAAATGAACTGAGAAAAATTCCCCCACCAGATTGGCATGTGGGCAAGCCTGTGGTGCATTTTCTTGATTGATGACATGGGATGGCCTGGCCCATTGTGGGTGGCCCTACTCCCTGGGTAGGTGGTGCTGGGTTGCATAAAAAAGCATTCTGAGCAAACCATGAGGAGCAAGCAAGTGAGCAGCATGCCTCCATGGCTTTTGCCTCAGTCCCTGCCTCCAGGTTTCTGCCTTGGGTTCCTGCTCTGACTTTACCAGCTGGTATGCCACCATCTCTCTCTCTATGTTCAACTTCTCAGGAACTCATATGTTACAATTTTCTTGTGATCTTCTCTCTACCTGTGGTGACCTTGTCAAACCACAACATACTTATCAGTGTCTATCCAACTTGATACGAAATACTAAAGTGAATGAAAAAAGTATAAAAGTCAAATTCAGATATAAAATTCAAAATATAAATGAGGAAATTGACCATATATTTAGCCCAAAGATTATTTACTTTAAAAGCAAACTTGAAACACCCTTAGCTATGCTATATAAATGTAAAAGAGCATTTACTTAATTGCATCATCTGTCCTACATTTACCAACTTTACATTGCTTTAGTTCTGAAAAAGAAGTCTAGCTGGGCAGTGGCGGCGCACGCTTTTAATCCCAGCACTTGGGAGGCAGAGGCAGGCAGATTTCTGAGTTCGAGGCCAGCCTGGTCTACAGAGTGAGTTCCAGGACAGCCAGGGCTACACAGAGAAACCCTGTCTCGAAAAACCAAAAAAAAAAAAAAAAAAAAAAAAAAAAAGTCTAAAATTTTTTCAGTAATTAAAATTTTTATCATCTAGATGACATATTATTGATACCACTTGGATGTTAATTGTCTTGCAAAGTCCCCAAAGTCTATGTCTCCGCTGTAGTGAGTGGTGTCACCACACACTCAGCTCATAGTACAGAGAGACTTCCAAGACTCCAGGCTAAGATAAACCTTTATAGGTTAATGGTCTCAAGTATCTTGTTATAGTAATGGAAAGCTGACTAACACAATTACTTTGTAAAAATTATTTCTAACTGCATCAGAAAGGACTTTTTTTTTTTCTTTTTCTTTTCCCGAGACAAGGTTTCTCCATGTAGCCTTGGCTGTCCTGGAACTCACTCTGTAGACCAGGCTGGCCTCCAACTCAGAAATCCGCCTGCCTCTGCCTCCCAAGTGCTGGGATTAAAGGAGTGTGCCACCACCACCTGGCTGGAAAGGCTTTGTTTACAAAGAAGGAATCAAAGAGAATATAGCCAAACAACACCAATCTATTTATCTATCTATCTATCTATCTATCTATCTATCTATCTATCTATCATCTATCTATCTATCTATCTATCTATCTATCTATCTATCTATCTATCTCTATCTCTATTTCTCTATATATTACAGCAGCATGAAAGGAAATTAATTAAATTTTTTTTTGTTTTTCAACATTTTACTATACTTGATAAATGCAAAATTTGTTATACTTTCTTTTTCTAGATAATTGTTGTAAAATATTTTGACTTTGCAATTAAAAATTTTTTCTCAAAAGATCTTATGCCTGGGGTTGGGAAAATGGGTCAGTGGGTCAAATGCTTCTTGTGCTTCATGAGGGTTCAATTCCCAGCACTACATACATGCTGATGGGTATGGCAGCTTGCCTATGATTCCACAGCTTGGAATGTAAAGACAGGAATATTTGGAGCAAGTTGGCTAGCTAGACTAGCCAGAATTGTCAAGCTCCAAGTTCAAGGGAGAGATTCTCCCTCAATGAATAAGGTAGAAAATGCTCCAGGAAGACCTCTGACATCAACCTTGAGCCTCTCTCCGTACATGCACATGACATGCACACATGTACATGTGTGCCTATATGCGTGTAAAGACATATACATGTATATATGTATACTCTGAGCACACAAGAATATTTCATGTCCCTAAGTGTGATTACAGGGGAGAATATTTTACCTGTCCAAAGAAAGGTAGCCCAGGCCTGTAATGTGTGTTCACTTTAGTAAATTTCAGTTTGCTTAAGGTATTTGTGATTTCACATGACCCAATACCGGTTAGTTCTATTCCTGCAAACAAAACAAAACAAAACCAAAAACCATGAAGACAGTGTTGTGGATTCAAAACTTACCTTCTACTTCCACCTCAGTTCTCCTCCATTATTACAGGCTGCTACAGTAATCTGTGAATACTTTATGAGGTATCATATCCCATGTATTTTTAATTTATCCTGTACGTCTTTTGTTAGCATTATTTTAAAGTATCTGTTCATTTAGGTCATTATCAAATACGTCTGAAGCTAGCCATGCTTTTCAGAACCATGTCTAAGCTCCTCACTGTTTGACTCAAAATTCTCCATCCTGAGAATGAGTGTGCTCGCATGCTTTCCTCTAACCATCTTTCCACATGTCACTCGCCGTCCACAAAGCACATCAAATGCAAGCTTAAGAATCTCTCTTCTGCCTCTGCACTAGAATTAATTACTTCCCTTCACATCCACTCTCCTCTTAAATTTTATATTCCTTATGGAAAAGTTATCACAGTTATACACATGCACACAAACACACCCACACATATTCTGGTTTTAAATATTTTATTTCTTGACATTGGCAACCTGCCACGTTCACAAGATGCAGAAACCATACATAAAGTACTCAAAATGGAATGGAAGTTTGATAAGTTTCCACTTAAGTGACATTTATTTAGAAAACAATACAAACCTGTTCCCTCCTCTTTGATTTTGGCTTCCACCTCTATCTTCATGTTGTAGCCTTTTTGTCTGGGCTGGAATATTTTGGTATTTACAACTTGTTTGAAACATCCTTTATCATCTGCCTGAAGAGAAGGGGAGAGTGCCCGAGTTCTTTGATTTGCCATGAAAATGCCGGTTATAAGTTTACAATCAGGTTTTAAGTGTTCAGGTACCTTTTGGCTGCTTTATCCTTCCCAACCCCAAGGATGACACCTTGTCATCCTTGTTTCCTTGTCAATCTCTGGATTATTTACAGCCAGCCTTCGCCTCCCCACTCTTCTGAGAATGGATCCTACGTGCACTATGTCAGTTCTCCTAGAGTTTCCAAGTGTGCCATCATATTTTATAATTATAGCTCTTCGCATGTGTTACTCCTCAAATGATAACATTCCCTCCATTCTTCCCACTCAA
Source organism: Montemys delectorum (assembly GCA_019843815.1). Classification (NCBI taxonomy): domain Eukaryota; kingdom Metazoa; phylum Chordata; class Mammalia; order Rodentia; family Muridae; genus Montemys; species Montemys delectorum. The sequence goes on from JADRCD010198231.1 coordinate 14,965, forward strand.
CTTGGGCATACCATTTTCTAAGAGGCTTCTATAATCACCGCTAACTAAATATTGGCTATTGGCCCTGTGCTTTCTTTTATATGATATACTTAAATTGGTCTACATTCCTCGTATATGGTACTGGGTTTCATTACTTCGCTGCATGCAAGTATATAATTTACTTTAACACATTTTCTCCCTCCCTTCTCCTCATTCTGCTCCTTACCCCTAGTTCCTGTGTTCACCTAGGTCCATAGTTCTCAACCTGTAGGTCGTGACCCCTTTTCTGGGGAGTGGAATGACCTTTATACAGGGGTCATCTAAGACCATCGGAAAACACAGATATTTATATTACTATTCATAACAGTAGCAAAATTACGGTTATGAAGTAGGGGCAAAAATCATTTTCTGGTTGGGGGTCAGCACAGCACGAGACAATGTATGAGTGAGTTGTGGTATTAGAAAGGTTTTGGACCACTAGCCTGTGTAGTTCTCTTTCTACTTTCTTTTCCACGTATGAACGTAGACACATGCATGATTTTATATATCTCTCTATAAAAGATGGGAGCTGCAAATGAGAGCACAATGTGTGACGCTTGCCGTTCTGAGGTTTACTTGACTCACCATGATTATTTCTCGTTGTGTGCATTTTCCTACGAAGTCACATAACTCACCTCTGTTCGTGGCTAAAACATTTCCTTCTGCAGATCACACCACAGTTTCTTTATCCACTCCTTTACTGACAGACACCTCAGCTGGTTTACAACACAACTATTAGGAAGAGTGCTGTAATGACTGTGGATGGGCCAACGTGGCACGCTGACTCTGTGGTGTGTGGCTCCTTTGGATAAACACCCAGGTATTTCATATGATAGATTTATTTTTATTTTTTCAACTTCCCCTCTGAGTTCCTTAGTGGCCGGAGTAGCTTATGTGACCATTGCACGAGGGTTCCCTTTTCTCTGTGTCCTTGCCAGCATTTGTCACTTCCTCTATTTTCTTGATGTCTAAGACATTGGGAATGTGCATAGCCATTGACTAGACAAACCCTTATAGCAGTCAGGTTTCTGAATTGAGTGTTGTGACCTACATGTTAATAAAGATTTGTTTCCTATTTGCACGTACCTACATGCAAATATTTATTGCATAACAAATTTAATTATATCATAGTTGTACATATTGACAAACATTTGTAATCTCAGCATTAGGGAGGTTGGAGCATGAGAATTATTTGAGGTCAGTTTGGAAAACATAGTTAATTTGAGGCTTGCCTGGGCTATAAAATTTGTCTCAGCACATACACAGGCACGCACCCACGCATGCACACATGTATGCATGCACACACTCCTCCATCATCATTAATGAATTTATAGACATCATGAGTCATTTTCTAGACAGTCAGAATGTGAACTGATGTTGTTTAGCAGTGTTCTTCACTGTTTATCCTCACACCTTCCACTTTGGCCTCTGACTGATTAGCTCCCTGCAGCTTTGGTAACTTTCCTGCAGTTTCTACACAGTGCCTGCTCTAATAGCCATCCTTGAATTTTTACCTATCCTTCCTCTGAAATCAGAACGCATGCATGCAACTTTAAGAATCTCTAACTTTATTTTATGTCTGTGAGTGTTTTGCCTGCATGTGTGTCTATGCACCACGTGCATGCAAAGCACATGGAGGCTAGAAGAGGGTATTGGATACTCCTGGAACTGGAGTTACAGAAGGTCGTGTGTTGCCATGTGTGCATTGGGAATGGAACCTAGATCCTCAGCCGGAGCAACAAGTGTTTTTCTCTACTAAGACATCTCTCCAGGGCCACTAGTTCTTTTTGAGACTAGTTCTCATTCAGCCCACATCAGCTTCGACCTCATTACACAGCCAAAGATGACCTTGAACTCTTGTTCTTGTCTTTGCTTCCCAATGCCTGGGATTACAGGCCTGAGCCTCCACACTCAGCCACATCCAACGTTTTCAATGTGCTACTCTCAGTTCTTTACCCCTCCTCTGAGACACAATAGAGGCCTCTAACTGCTGTCTTCAGGTCTTTCTCTTCTGGGCCAGGTGTTCATTTACCATTTAGTATTTTCCCCTTTGTCATTTGGAAATGATGTGCTACTGGATTCCCACAATCCTTAACACCCGACTCATTCTACTGTGACAAAAGCCAGCTTTCAACACTACTTTATTCTTTTAGAACTTGGCATGTTGATGGCTGTTGGCAAAAAAATTACAAAATTGGCCAAATGGGCGCGGTTGTAGATTCATAATCTCCGCCTTCATCTGGGCCTCTAATACCACTAACCATTCTCCTATTCCTTCTCCCTACTCCAAAGTCTTGCTTGATGACACTTCAAGTGTATGCCCTATTGCATTGCACTTAGCACTGTAACTCCTGACAGAGTAAGAACTAGGGAGTGGCTTCTACATACCTGTTGGCTGAATTCTTCACAGATACTTTTTGAATTTGGGCCATGGCAGTTGGAGTGGTAGCGTGAATATTTCCTGCACACCCTCATTGTCACCAGGCCGGGAACGGGCTTTCCGTATGTGTATCTAGAACAATAACATGATCGAATGTGAATGTCACAGATGCTTTCTTTCCCTGACTGGACCCAGTCACTGTCCCACCATATTTGTTTAACTTTCTAGTGTTTGCACTCCAGAAAGGCTCGTGATACCAGGCTTCATCCTAAGTGTGAATGTGAAATAATTTTAAGACAAAGTAGTCAGTGAACCTTTTGAAAAAGTCTCTAAATGGAAAGATACTGATTTAGTATTTTTCCAAGGTTCCTCCTTCCTTCCTTCCTTCCTTCCTTCCTTTCTTCCTTCCTTCCTTCCTTCCTTCCTTCCTTCCATTTTTTTTTTTTAAACTTTGTGGACAAGGTCTCATTATGTATCCTGGGCTGGCTTAGAACATGCTACCTATACCAGGCTGAGATCTGCTTGCCTCTGTCTCCTGATTACTGGGATTAAAGGTCACCACACCCAGTTCTTTCTCTCCTTTTAGTTGAGGTTTTGCTATAAGACTGTCCTGTTCACTGGAAAGGTGGTAGATAAGAGATCACTTGCTGCTCTTCCAGAGGACCCAGGTTCAATTCCCAGCACCCACCTGATGGTTCAGAACCATCTGCAACTTCCAGGGACTCTGATGCCTTTTTCTGGTCTCTGCAGGCACAAGACATGCATGTGGGACACAGACACATGTGTGGGCAAAATGCCCATACACATTAAAAAAAAAAGTGCCTTCCACTCTTCCAAAGGACCTGAGTTTTGTTCCCAGCACCCACATTGGGTGGCTCACAGATGCCTGCAGTTCCAGCTTTAGTGCATCAGGGAATCTACTACCTGTAGGCTTCTTGGGCATCTGCCCATACATGTAGCATATATGTACATACCCACAGAATTAATTAAAAATGATTGTCTCTGATGTCAGATTATCAATGCTATTTTATCTTAAAAAGAGGAAAAGATATATAAAGATTATATTTCTTTTCTTTTCTTTTCTTTTTTTTTTTTTTTTGGTTTTTTCGAGACAGGGTTTCTCTGTGTAGCCTTGGCTGTCCTGGAACTCACTCTGTAGACCAGGCTGGCCTCAAACTCAGAAATCCGCCTGCCTCTGCCTCCCAAGTGCTGGGATTAAAGGCAAAGACTATATTTCTAAGTATTTTAAAATAATAAGTGAGAAATTGTTTGGGAGAGCAGTGGCTACAAAATAAAAACATGATTTGTAAATAACATTGTGATGACTCAACTTGATTCTGCTGAATACGGTGGAAGGGTACCATGCAAGGGTGGAATTAGTTTCCTGTTTTAAAATGCCCCGTGACCCATGTTGTGGTACAGGATTTGTGACTCTTGCCTTAGACTTGTAACTAGAATTTCTGAAGGTGGGGCCAGGGGTTCTGATTTTGATTAAGCTCCTCCTGTAGAGCTGATGTAGGACAATGTCCCTGAATCTTCCCTTAGAGCAGTTGTGAGGTTGCTTCTTTTGCCTCCTGGCCACAGATGTCTGTTTGTACTCCCTGTCCAATGCCTGTAAGTGCTGATAAGTAATGCCTTACTAAATATTATTTAAAATACCATCTCAAATAGGATGTGGAGACCAAAATAAGATGAAAAAAAAAAAGTAACTCACAAGCCACAAACAGTTATAGGAAGTTCCTCTTCCAGGAAAGCCATAGTCTTGGGCATTTTTACTAGCACCTCAAATTTGGGTAAAACTGTTTGGAATAGAGGAAAAAAGGAGGTGAGAGTAGGTAGGAGACCTCATAAATATTAACAATGGACTTTATTAGAGGAATCTCTGACATAGAATCACACAGAAGGAGCTCTAATGTCAATAGTAGGAAAGAGACGCTGTCATTCATTATTGTGAGCAGTTTGTACAAGCCACTTGGTGAAACTGGACTACATTTCCCAGACTCCTCTGATTTTTGTGCAAGATTTCAAAGGTGGGTGAAACATCACTGGGTCAGAAGACCACCACGGTTAGTTGAAGGGCCAGTGGGCTCAAGTTTGATGTTTTTTTCTCTCTTTCCTTCTTCTGTCTCTCATTTTAACCAAATGCTAGCTCCTCCAACTGACAGACATCCTCAGCCCCACTATCAGACACGTGGTTTAGGTCCACTGAGCTGAAGGTCTGCTGACTCTTTCACTGAGTCCCAAGAATCTTCCCTTTTGGAAGCTGGAGTTGTACATCCCCACCTCTCTTATGCTCTGACTAGCCCATGCCCACTTCAGAACTTGCTAGTCATGTTCTGTGACTTGCCACTTCCTCCCGTTGAATCCTTCCTTTCCCAAACTCTCCCATAGGTGTGAAAGGTATTATCTTATTATGTGACTGTCATAGAAGCTCTGGGGAGCTTTGAGAATCATGTTTTATGATTGGTTTCCTGATATCAACTTCTCCCATCTACATATGCACACACAGAGTGAGAATATACCACATCCCCAACACGCACCCACATGCATATACCACACACAAATACAGAAAAGTAACCTTTAAGGGTCCCACCATCATAAATTCCTTATATTTGTACAATTCTTACCATATTCCTTCACCTCAAAGAGATGTTCTATTTTCTTCCCTGAGTTCTTCTGCACTACAACCTTGTAGGTACCTAGAGCTGGCTCAACAGACAATGGGAAAGAGAGCTGGTGCAGTCCTCCTGCCAGATTGATATTTTGCCATTGAAAAATTCGGTTTCTCTTGGGATTCTATGGAAAGATATTATGAGTTGTGTAAACAATTGAAACATATTTGATTAGAGATCAGTTTATCAGGTAATAAGAACACTGGGAGTTTAATAGGCAGTTGGTGAATTAGTGCTAATATCGTTAACCAACTTAAAAAAACTGTAGACCCGAATAATGGACAGTGCGGTCACCAGCTATGGGATCCTTTGAATCCTGCAGCTATGCCATCCCAGATGCTACAGTCTTGTCTGATCTTGGAAGCCAAGCAGGTTAGTACTTAGAAGGGAGACCCGACATGTATGTGTCACAATGGACTTCCTTCTGATATATATGTCTGTTTTAGCCAGAAATATTTGAAGAGCCACAAAAATCACACCATCATAAAGTACTGCAGTCCTTTACTTTCACTTTCGCAAAGAACTTGAGGTAGACAGAGAAGATAGGATTTATTTAGTAGAGGTGAAATGGAGTCTGAAAGGAGACACGAGATCTTGTGGAACTTGTAGGGCATCATCATTCTGACTGAGACGCACGGTTTGGTACCTACCTCAATATAAATGACAGGGAACTGAAAAGAAAAAAAAGCAGTATGAGTGTGCGGTAGAATTTTAAAAGAGAGCATCTTTGTAAAATTGCAGTCTCTAAATTTTGCTGAACTTATTGCTTCCTTTTTCATACAATGATTTATTTCCTTGTTCCATACCAGATTTCCTTTTTTTGTTTTGTTTTGTTTTTTGAGACAGGGTTTCTCTGTGTAGCCCTGGCTGTCCTGGAACTCACTTTGTAGACCAGGCTGGCCTCGAATTCAGAAATCCGCCTGCCTCTGCCTCCCAAGTGCTGGGATTAAAGGTGTGCGCCACCACTGCCTGGCCCCAGAGTTCCTTTTTAATTAGTTCTTTGAGAATTTTGTAAAATGAGTTTGGACCATATTTACCCCTCTCATACTCCCTTCTCTACACACTCACCTTCGTGTCCCCCCTCCCCCATCCAATGGTGCTGCCCACATAGTCATGGATGTCAGAGAAGACCATGCCATCGGGTGGCAGAGCCTATATCGCAGAAGAACAAAGTTGCTGTTTTTCTTGTCTAATGTAGATGTCCTCTGTTTGATCCATTACCTTTTTACGTGTCTAGTTTGGAACATAAATCTCTTAAGACGTCATGGCTTTCCTTTTATGGCTAGCATACATTTGAGGAAATCTATCTGGATGAAAGATTTGAATGATAAGTATATTATTATTGTTATTGATATTTTCATAAGAGAAACCAAATGCGCTTCTGGAAGTGGCTGGAATTTTTAAAGAGGACATTTTCAACTAAATATCTTTTTGTTGTTATATTTTAGATAGCATCTTACTATGTGGTCCAGGTAGGCCTGGGCCTTGTGATCCTTCTTTTCAGCTTCCCACCTTCTGGGATTAGAAGCATGCATAACCAGACCCATGTTTATTTTTAATTGCTTTATCTACTCTGAGAATGCAGTGGGTGAACTGTGTCTCAATGCTACCATTTCATATGCTTCTGGCATGGATGCTCTCAACCAATGTTCTGTGGTAGAGTCAGGTGTCTCTTATATGAGTTCAGGTTTTCTAAAAAATCAGACTTAGATGTTTGTTTACTTTTCTCATTGTAAGCAATCATTCTCATTTCTCACCCACCAACAGGAGACTCACCATTTCATTCAACGGGCGAAAACCAATGTCCACAGAGACAACTCGGAATTTCACTGAAACAAAGAATTTACTGTGAGACGCTCCCCCCCGCCCCCGTGGGAACCCAAGGTCAGAGGTCCCATGAATGCAGCTTAGACAGAAAGAACACCACCAAACCTCACCCTCCACATCACCCCACCCCACCGTTGTTTTGTCCAGTGAATTCTTTATACCTGTCTGTCCTGGTTTGTATATGGGTTTGTCTGTCTGGACAAAGACTGGACTCTCAGCTTTTGTTATCCGCATTGGCGTTTTCTTTATGAAGTGCTGTGTTGGTCCTTTTATCTCCACAGCAATGAAGGCCAAGGGTGAAGGAGGACCTGAGATCTGCAGAAAACCGTAGAGAGTATGTTCAGATTCACTTCTGGGTGCTCCACAGAGTCCACAGGGATCTGTCTTCTCTGTGACTCCATGAGAACTGGTGAGGGGGTGTCGAGGACCCGATTTCCTGTGACTGTGTAACACGATTTTAGGAGAAAACATTGTGAAACAACGGACGATTCTTCAGTGCAGTCAGGTCACTGATTAAGATGGTGCCCTTGTTTTTTCACAGCGAAGTCTTGCTATTAAAAACAATTTTCCTATTCTACCTTCTATCTTTCCTATTCTGCCATCTATCTGACATGAATGATTTGGCTTTTAAGAAGATCAGTATTCAAAAACTGGAGAGATGGCTCAGCACTTAGGGGCACACACTGCTTTTGCCGAGGACCTGATCCTCTGCAAAGGTCCACATCCATGTCAGGAGGGTCACAACTGCCCACAGCTCTAGCTCCATGGTGCCCTCTTCTGGCCTCAGTGGTTACCAGACGCACAGAGACACAATTTAGTCTGAAAATAAATCTTAAAAAAGAATCTCAAGGGGCTGGAGAGACAGCTCAGCGGCTAAGAGCACTGACTGTTCTTTCAGAGGTCCTGAGTTCAATTTACAGCAACCACATGGTGGCTCACAGTCATCTGTAATGGGATCTGATGTCCTCTTCTGGTGTGTCTGAAGACAGCTGTGGTGTACTCATAGATATAAAATTGAATAGATCTTTAAAAAAAAAGAGAGAGAATCTCAATATTTTTGTCTGTAAAAGTATAAATGTTTTATTTACCTCAGAAGTTTACTTTAAGGTAGGATTAAATCTTTCTTACAGCTGTGGTAACCTTGGAAGCACTCCATTAGACCTGTTTGTCAGTATTATAAAGGCAACTTGAAGTGCACTTTGTAGTCATTATTTTTTTTCCTTAACTAAAGTATTCCTTTTTGATGAATGAGAACATAAAGTTCAACTCAGTTACTCTCTCTCTACTAGTACCGCACATCCCAGGCGGGACACTGACCGTGAAGGAGCTGCAGTAGAAGGAGTCCTTATCCACAGCCTGGCCTGTGAGGAGGTTGGTGTGCACCATCCCATACTCTAGAGTTATGCTGAGCGTCACAGTCTCGTTCATGTGGTTGAGGTTGACACAGGCCTTCTCAGGGACTCCTGCATAGAGCTCTGACGGGACCAGCACCACATATTGTCTGTGGAGAAGAGGACCAACCAGGAAGGATTCAAAAGACGTTATTATTGCGAGTGTTTTCTAGTATTTTTTCATATTGCCATCAATTATAGGTTTCAGGAGGATTGGGTTCTCCTGAGGTCAACATAAATCCTAAGATTAAGGGGCTGGTGAGATGGCTCAGTGAGTAAGAGCACCCACCAAGTGCTCTTCCAAAGGTCCTGAGTTCGGATCCCAGCAACCACATGGTGGCTCGCAATCACCCGTAATGAGATCAGACGCGCTGAAGACAGCTACAGCATACTTGTGTACAATAATAAATAAACCTTTGGGCCTGAGTGAGCGGGGTCAACTGAAGCAAGCAGAGGTCCTAAAAGTCAACTCCCAACAACCAGATGAAGGCTCACAACTATCTGTACAGCTACAGTGTGTACTCATATACATTAAATAAATAAATCTTTTTTAAAAAACCCTAAGATTTGATATTGTTGTGCTTCTCTGTTCA
>JADRCD010198233.1:0-12899 GCA_019843815.1 Montemys delectorum
CAGTTGTGGTTTTTCAAGTGGTTGTGTGGAAAGAATACAAAGAAATTGTGTATCTTTATGGAGAAAATCAAACTTGCCCCATGGAACTGGATGTCCCCAATCAGCAGGAAGTACTCTAAGTAAATTTTATATATTGTCACTGTATATTCAAGTATTGATTGATGAACTGATTGATGAGCAGGTGCAAGCTGTTGGTATCACTGCTATAGCCCATCACTGGCCACAATTTTTTTTGTCAACAATCATCTTTCCTTATATGTTTATTAGTTGGGAAGGAAAAGATATATTAAGCTTCTTCTACTTCTACAGTGCTGTTCATCATAAAAGAAAGTCATGACAAGAACTAAAATGGAGCAGGAATCTGGAAAGAGTAGCTAATACAGAGACCATGCCAAGTGCTGCTTTCTGACTTGCTCCTCATAATTTGTTCAGATTACATTCTTACAGAACCCAGAGGCATTATTTAATAGGAACTGCTATCCACAATGGGCTGGGCTCTTCCTCTATAGACCACTAGTTTGAGAAAAATGCCTTAGAGCTGAATCTATATGAAAGAGTTGTTTTATCAACTGTCAATCTTTCCTCATGGATGACACTACCTTGGGTCAAGTTGACACACAAAATCTGCTAGTACAACTCACTCCTTCCCAATGTGACATATAAACACATCTCCATTAAGCCATAATCATTTCCTTCCTATTTATCTCCAAACCTTACCTCAAGAACATTAATAACGCCGAGCAGTGGTGGCGCACGCCTTTAATCCCAGCACTTGGGAGGCAGAGGCAGGCGGATTTCTGAGTTCGGGGCCAGCCTGGTCTACAGAGTGAGTTCCAGGACAGCCAGGGCTACACAGGGAAACCCTGTCTCAAAAAACAAACAAACAAAAATAATAACTTTAAAATTCCATAGTATTTACAAATTCAAACACATTAATATTTCAGTCTATTTAAAATATACAATTGCTTTTAAAATCCAATGTCCTTTAAATTTTAGTCTCTGTGGGATTCAGTAAAATACTTTCTTATGTTAGGATTGAAAATCACGGTACAGTCATACTGAAATCAAAGTAAAATCAAACTCCATCCATCTTATGTCTGAGATCCATTCAGGATCATCTGGATTCCTCTGAAGGGCTTTGATCACTTCTCCAGCTCTGTCCTCTAATATGCCTAGATTATCTTTTTGGCTGCAACTGGTCCTACTACTTTATTGCTGCTATTCTTTTTGGTCATCCCATGGTTCTGGCATTTCTAAAACACTGGGATATTCTGCCGCAATCAGGCTGCATTTGCTCCAATAGCTTCTCATATGCTCTCTTCCTGGTAACAAGGTTCAACTCCTTTTCATGAGCCTTCCAGTTTTGGGCCTTGAATTGCCACTGAGGCTAGACCTTCACCAATGGCCTTTCCTCCCCTGTCATAGTGCCTAGTCTCAGCTCCTCTCCAAGACCCCTTTATGTCTTACAAAATAAAGTAATATTTGAGTGACTCTTAACATAATACAAAATCTGGCAGCCAGTTTCTTTGTGCGCTAATAAAACAGGTCCCATAAGATTTCTCTCCAGTGATATTGTTCTCTTTTAATTTATTTTTTAATTTATTTTTTTTTCACTGTCTCGTCCTGGTCACCCACTCTCACAATCCTGTCTCTTTCCCATCTCCTCTTCTCCTGCAAGTGAGTAGAGGCCCCCAGGTATTCCCCCAACCCTAGCACTTCAAGTCTCTGTGAGGCTAGTTGCATCCTTTCCCACTGAGACCAAATAATGCATCCCAGTTAGAAGAGCTAATACTCCATTGTATAAATGTACTACAATTTCTGTATCCGTTCTTCTCTTGAGGGATATCTAGATTTTTTCCAAGTTTCTATCTATTACAAGTAAAACAGCATGAACATAGTTGATCAAGTGTCTTTGTGGGGGGTTTAGGGTCTTATTGATATATACTCAAGAGGGGTATAGTTGGATATTGAGGTAGAATGATTCCGAGTTTTCTGATTTCCAAAGTGGTTGTACAAGTTTTCCACCAGGAATGGAGTAGTGTTCTCCTTGATTCACATCTTTGCCAACATGTGCTATCACTTGAGTTTTTTTAACCTTAGCCATTTCTACTGTGTAAAATGGAATCTCAGAATTGTTTTGATTTACATTTCCCTAATAGATAAGGACTTTGAACACTCCTTTAAGTGCTTCAGGGCCATTCAAGCTTCTTCTGTTGAGAATTCTCTGTTTAGCTCAGTACCCTATTTTTAAAATTGATTTATTTAGGTCTTTGGTATCTAAGTTCTTGAGTTCTTCATAAATTTTGGATTTTAGTACTCTTTCAGATATATGGTTCTTGAAGATACTTTTCCAATATATATGCTACTCTAGGTGATTGAGAGTATCCCTTGCATTACAGAATGTTTTAGTTTCATGAGATCCTATTTATCAATTGTTGAAATTAGAACCTTGTTAAAATTAGGCTCTGACAATACCTGACTAATACAGATGTAGAGGCTCACAGTCATTCATTGAACTGAGTACACTGTCCCCAATGAAGGAGTTAGAGAAAGGTTCTATGGAGCTGAAGGGCTTGCAGCACCTTGGGATGAACAACAATTACTAACTAGTACTCTCAGAGCTCCCAGGGACCCAACCATCAATCAAGGACTATACAGGGTGGGACTGAATGTTCTGGCAGCATGTGTATAGTAGAAGATTGAAAATGCGATCATCAATAGGAGGAAAGGACCTCGGCCTTGTGAAGGTTTTGTGCCCCAGTGTAGGGGAATGCCAGGGCCAATAAGTGGGAGAGGGTGGGGTGGCAGGCATGGGGAGGGGGGAAGGCAAAAGGGGTTTGTTCTTGTTGTTTTTGTTTGTTTGTTTGTTTTTTGGAGGGGAACCTGGGAAAGGAAACATTTACATGTAAATAAAGAAAATGTCTAATAAAAAAAAAATTAGAACCTGAGCCATGAAGTTCTGAGAATAAGGTATACTCCTTTAGTGTGTGGGTGTAATATTCTATAGATATCTGTTGTCTATTTGATCCATGATATATATTAGTTTCATTATTCCTTTGTTGATTTTTTTTTGTCTGGATGACTTGTGAATTGGTGAGAGTGGTGTGTTGAAGTCTGTCATTACAAATGTGTGATTTTAAACTTTAGCAATATTTCTCTTATCACTAGGCAAGATTTCAGAGGAGGGATTTGTACACCAACCAAACCTCAAAACCTTTAACCTACAATTTGTCCTAATTCCAAGTTGTACTGTGGTAAAATTGGCATAAATATTGCTAGAGTTGTCAACCAGTGACAGTTTAAAATCCAACCCACAAGGGGAAACCTACATTTTACTCTGCCTAGATATATACCAACTAGGGGGTCATGTAACCAGAAGACCTCCATTCACAGAATCTAGGTTCAAACATTTCTGGAAAAAAACCAATTCAATGAAATAAATGATTTCTAATAATGTTCTGTTGTACTGGTAGGAAGACTTAGTGTAAAAGTTATCAGAGAAACATCTAGCAATGTAAGGAAATGGATGCAGAGACTCACATTGAAACATTAGATGGAGCTTGGGTAATATTTCTCAAGTTGGAGAGGAAGAACTATCATAGCAGGAGATTTTAATCACACTACAAGGCAACCCATAGAATCAATTTACCTGGGCCCACAGGGCCTGAAAATGATTGAACTGAAGGCAGTCAAAATGCCTGAGTGAGCCTGACTTAGCTAAGTCTTATGGATATATAATATGCTTGTTTAACTTGGTCTTGTTCTTCTTTTAGTTCTTTAATCCTTTTTTTACAGTCCAGGCTTTATCTCCCTCCCAATCTGCACCCCAGCAGCTCCCCATTCCATACCTCCTCCCTCAGTCTTCAAGAGGATGTCCCTAACTCTCTACCCCTACCCCATCAGAGATCTCCACTTCCTGGAGATCTCTCCAGAGTTGTAAGTCTTTCCAGAGTTAGGTGCATCTTCTCTCACTGAGGCCAGACCAGACAATCCTCTGCTGTATATGTATCAGGGGCCTTATATCAGCAGGGGTATGCTACCTGGTTGGTGGCTACCTGGTTGAGACTGTTGGTCTTTCCAAGGGGATGCCTTCTTCCTCTGTTTCTTCCAGCTTTTTCCCAATTCATCCATGGGGGTCCTTGGCTTCTGTCCATTGGTTGGGTGCTAGTGTCTGCATGTGACTCTTTTAGTGCTTGTTGGGCCTTTCAGAGGACAGCCATACTGGGCTTCTGTCTGCAAAAACAGCATAGCATTAGGAACAGTGTCACGGCCCTGGACCTCTCCTTGAGCTGTATCCCAGTTTGGACCTGTCACTGGATCCCCTTTTTCTCACACTCTTGTCCATTTTTTCCATGCAGTCCATTCAGACAGGAAAAAATCTGGATCAGAGCTTTTGACTGTGTAATGGCAACCACATTCCTCCACTTGATGTCCTGTCCCTCTACTGGACATGGACTCTACAAGATCCATCTTCCCACTATAGAGCACTTCATCCAAGATCCCTTCCTTGAATTCTGAGAGTCTCTTACCTCCCAAGTCTCAAGTACATTCTAGACGGTTCCCACTTCTTACCTCCCAATATTGCCTGTTTTCACTTTTTCTGCTGGCCCTCAGGGTTTCAGTCCTGTTTTCCCTGTCCACGTAACTTGATCATGTTCTTCCCTTCCCTTCCCTTCCCTTCCCTTCCCTTCCCTTCCCTTCCCTTCCCTTCCCTGTTTTCTCTCCCATTGAGGTCCCTTCCTCCTTCTGCCTCCTGTGATTTTTTTCTTCTCCCTCTCAAGTGGGATTGAGTCATCCTCACTCGCACCCTTAGGGTTGTTGACCTTCTTGAGTTCAGTGGATTTTATCTTTGGTATTCTGTACTCTTTTGACTAATATCCACTTTGTGAGTACATACCATGTATGCCATTTTGGGTCTGAGTTACCTCACTCAGGATGATATTTTCTAGTTCCACCCATTTGATTGCAAAACATAAAATATCCTCATTCTTAATAGCTAAGTAATATTCCATTGTGTAAATGAACCACATTTTCTGTATCCATTCTTGTGTTTTGGGACAACTGTGTTGTTTCCAGCTTCTGGCTATCACAAATTTCTACTAAGTTTTCCATTGTATAAATGAACCACATTTTCTCTATGCGTTCTTCAATTGAAAGACATCTAAATTGTTTCCATTTTTTCCTATTATGAATAAAGCCACTGTAAAAATAGTGAGCAATTATCCTTGTGGGATGGTAGAACTTCTTTGGGGTATATGCCTAGTAGTGGACTTGCTTGAGGTAGAACTAGTCTCAATTTTCTAAAAAAAAAAAACAAAAACAAAAACAAAAATAAAAAAAACAGAAAACCAAATAGATTTCTATTTGTAGAGTGGTTGTTTATGTTTACACTTCTGTCAACAATGGTGGATTTTCCCTATTGATGCACATCTTCTCCAGCATTTGTTGTCCCTTGAGTTCTTTATCTTAGCCATTTGATAGCTGTAAGGAAAAAACTCAGAGTCCTTTGATTTGCATTTCCCTGATGACTAAGAACTTTGAAGACATCTTTAAGTGATTCTCAGCCATTAGAAACTCCTCTGTTGAGAATGCTCTGTTTAGGCCTTTCTTACAATGTCTAATTAGACATACATTTTCACAAGTGTTATTTCCAAATGGGTATCACCCTATCTGAAATTTCACTTGCAGTTTATTTCTATTACAGGGTTTCAAGAAAAACAGTAATGTACTTTAAAGGCCCTGTATTTTTTAAATAATGATTTAAGAAAAATTTGTAACTTGATAATAAATGACTGATTATTAACTACTCTACTCATGGAAGAATTTCAGGAATTGAGCTTCACTGAATGTGTTAGCCAATTTCTTGGCTAGAAAAACTATAGTAAATCTTCCTAGGGCAAGACAGCCCAAATATCCCAGGACAAAATTGAAGAAATTATGGACCCTTTGTTCCAAACCATCATGATTTGGACACATGCATTGTGTACATCAGCATCAATAAAAGTTTCCACAGAAATTCCTCATTGAGTCGATTGAATCATGGTACACATGGAAATAGAATAATGAATTCAGATCCACCAGAATAAACAAAGTCTTCATTGTACTATCAGGAAATGTGATTAGAGCTGAGTGGTCTGTCATTGGCAATGAGGCTGTCTACAAGAAGTTTGTGGAGCTATAAGAAGACACACAGTAAAAATGCTGCAAATGCCTATAATATAGAAATTGTCTTCACCAAGGCAGTAGAAGCTGCCGTAGTGACCAAAGTGAAAATGTTATCTGCTGCATTAAACAGGTGACTGTATAGAGATGGACAATACAGAACAAGGAACTGAGAAAGTGAAAGAATTGGAGTATGGGTAGGAAATAGCTGAGAACTCTTTTATTGGCCTTGGCAATGAAAGAATGTCCAAGAAGACAGTGGAGCTACAAGAAGACAAAAGTACAAATGCTGTAAAATCAGAGAAACAGAAATAAACAGGCTAGACACATACCTATGTGGTAGTCTGAATCCAGACATTTCAAAATGTTTTGAGGGAATGAGTTTCATCTGTCTTTGTATACTAATCCTTTGGATACTTCATACATAGACCTATGTACAGTAAAACAATGTTTATCAATTTTAACATTTCTCTATTATTTTCAAGATATGATAAATTAATGGATTGGACAGTTATAACTAAATTAGCCTTACCTCTTGTTGTATATGGAATTTTAATCAAATATTTGTATAAGATTTAGTCCTAATCACCAATGATTATCAATTTATGCAAGCCTTTGCTCAGAGTTACTTTAGATATTCATGAATTTTTTAGTAATTTTCAAAAACATAATGTGATTTCACATAATATTCAGTTTACATAATAACCACCTTGGATTCGATAATTTGTGAAAGCCCATTTTGTTAATGTGAGTCTAGGTCTCCTAGAAATATATTAAATAAATACTATAAGGTTCTAATAACATGACCTTTAAATCTTGGTCTGAACAACACAAAAACAATAGACATGACAAAGTAGATTCAGGAAAGACTATCAGGCAACAATCCTGCCTAAAGACAACTAAAGACAACAAAAGACAGACAACTAAAGAAAGACAACTAAAGACAACTAAAGACAACTAAAGACAACCAAGGAATATTGAAAGTAGAAGCAATTGTCTTCGGCAGAGAAATGCAAACCGCACGTGATCATAGCCAAAAGGCCGAGAAGCGATGAAAAAAGCAAACCAATTTACTATCTTTGAATAACAAAAAAGTGAGTTCTGAAAACATATGAACAATATAATATAAACTGAAAAATTATATATATACACATACATAATATATTTTTATGTAACAACAATTAATATGGTAAGTTAGCAAGTAGGGGTGGTTAGGAGAGTTTGGAGGAAGAATTGGAAAATGAAAAATGATGTTATTGTATTACAATATCAAAAATAAAAGAAGCACAAAAAGAATTTGTAATATAAAATAAGACAGAGATAACATAAAAACACCACCACAATTAGATAAAAGTTGAAAATGTTATTTACAGTATTATAATTCAATACATGAGTTTTATTAGGGCCCATTATCTGCTAATTTTACTAATTACTTTAAGATATAACTACCCAAGATTCACAATGTTATAGTATTCATTGAGAAATGTCATGCTCAAAATGTTTCCTATTTCTAGTATAGAAAGTTATTCTTTTATTATATTTTATTTATTTACATACCAAATGTTGCCCCTCTCCCATTCACCCCTCTCAGAAATCTTCCCCACATCCCAATTTCCTTTACTTCAGAGAGGGTGATCCATACCTCTAGGCAGCCCTCTACCCTGAGGCATCAAGTCTCTACAGGATTTGGCACATCCTCTCACACTGAAGCCAGTCAATGCAGTCCTCTCCTACATATGTGCCTGAGGCCTTAAGCTAGCCCATGAATGCTTTTTGGTTCATAGATTAGGCTCTGGGAGATCCCCAGGGACCAGGTCAGTTGACCCTGTTGGTCTTCCTATGGGGTTGATATGACTTTCAGGTCTTTCAGTCCTTCCTTGAACTCTTCAGTAAGGGGCCTGACCTCAGTCCTATGGTTGGCTGTAAGTATCTGCACTAGTCTCAGTCCACTCTATTAGAGCCTCTCAGACAACAGCAATGCTTAGCTCATGTATGCAATCACAACTTAGTTGAGTAACAGTGTTAGCACTTACTTGGTCCTACTGATGAGGTGGATTCCAAGGTAGGTAGGTCATTTTTGGGCCTTTTCTTCAGTGTCTACTCCATTTTTGTCCCTATATTTGTTTTAGACAGGAGCATTTCTGGACCCAAAATTTTGAAAGTAGATTGGTGTCCCCATCTCTCCACTGGGGACCCTGTCTAACTACTGGAGGTGATGTCTTGAGACTGCATATCACCACTGTTGGCTATTTCAGCTAAGGGCTATTGCAAGAAATCCTGGAAGCCACTTATATCCTAGGTCTCTGAGACTTTCTAGGGTCTCTCCAAACCTCCTGCAGCCCGAAGTTTCCATTCATTCTACTTCTGGGCTTCTCTTCTGTCACCTCCACACCTGAGTTTACCTGCTTTCTCTTCTCCTCTCTTTCTTCTCTCACCCAGGTTGCTCCCTTGATCTACCTCCTAAGATTATATTGTTGTCACCTCTAAGTGGGATTGAAGCATCCTCACTTGGGCCTTCTTGTTTAACTTCTTAGATTGTGTTGGGTGTATTATGAATATTCTGTATTCCATTGTGTACACTACATTTTCTGTGTCATTCTTTGGTTGAGGGAAATCTGGTTTGTTTTCCACTTCTGGATGTTACAATTAAGGCTGCTACAAACATAGTGGGACATGTTTCATGGGATATAGTGTAGCATCTTTTAAGTATATGCCCAAGAATTGTATATCTGCGACTTCAAGTAGATCTGTTCCCAATTTTCTGAGGAGCTGTATGGTTGATTTCCAGAGTGGTTGTATCAGTTGCAATCATATCAGCAATGTAAGAGTGATATGCTTTTTCCACATCTTCAGGAGCACCTGCTGTTGCCTGAGTTTTTTGTTCTTAGCCATTCTGATTTGTGTAAGGTTGAATCTCGAAGTCATTTGCATTTGCGTTTTCCCTTATGACTAAGGATTTTGAACATTTCTATAAATGTTTAATAGCCACCTTACCAAAAGTAATCTACAGATTCAATGCAATCTCCATCAAAATTACAACTCAATTCTTCACAGAGATCGAAAGAGCAATTCTCAACTTCACATGGAATAACAACAACAACAAAAACAGAAAAATGATAAAAATCACAACATTAAAAGAACTTCTGGAGGAATCAATTTCTCTGACCTCAAGCTGTAATATAGAGCAATAGTGATAAAAACTGTACAGTATTGATTGTTACAGAGACAGACAAGTTGATTAATAGAATGGAATTAAAGACCAGAAATAAAACCATAGACCTATGGAAAACTGAACTTTGACAAAGAAACCAAAACCATAAATGGAAAAAAGAAAACATCTTCAGTAAATTGTTTTGTTCTAATTGGTGGTCTGCATGTAAAAGAATGCAAATTGATCCATATTTACCACCTTGTACAAAGCTCAAGTCTAAGTGGGTAAAGGACCTCCACTCAAAACCAAATATATTGATTCTTATACAAGATGGGAAAGAGGCTCAAACATATTTTCACAGTATAAAAATTTCCTGATAGATAGATCATCAGTGGTTCACCCTCTAAGATTAACAATGACAAATGGGACAGAAAATCTTCTGTAAGGCAAAGAACACTCTGAATAAGATGAAACAGCAATATACAAATTGGGAGATTGCCACTAACTGTATACCTGATATAAATCTAATATCCAAAATATACAAATACCTCAAGAAGTTAGCCTCTAGAAAACCAAATAACTGAATTGAAAGCAGGCTATGGAGTTAAACAAAGAAATCTTAATTGAGGCATCTCCAATGCCCAAAACTTACTTACAGAAATGGGTAAAACATTCAATAAATGTCTATTAGGTCCACTATACTCATAATGTTTGTTAATTTCATTATTTTTCTATTTATTCATTCATTTATTTGTTTATTGATTTATTTTTGGATTACCTATCAATTGGCAAGTGTGTGGTATTCAAGCCTCCCACTACTAATAAGTGCTGTTCAGTGTGCAATTTAAGCTCTAGAATATTTCTTTTACAAATGTGGGAGCCAGTGGTGGCTAACCTCTGAGAAGTTCTATGCCACTGCTTTTGGGGCATTAATTATCAGAGCTGAGATATCATCTTGGTAGACTTCCCTTTGATAAGTATGAAGTGATTTTCTCTGTCTCTTTTGATTAGCATTGGTTAAAAGACTATTTTATTAACTATTAGAATGGTTAATCCATCTTGCTTTTTGAGGAAGGGTGCAAGAGAGGAAGAGTTTGAGATGGGGATGTAATGTGATTAAATAAATACATCAGGGAAATATATATTATATATAATATATATAAATTATATGTATATGTATATATATTATATATATTAGCTTCAAATTATTCTATAGCATATATACCAATTCCAATTAATTGTTGATATTATTTGACTTTTAGATTCCTTGAACACCAGGATACTAAGTAAATTTAAATCCCCTATTTCTTATGTTTACACAACTGTCAAAGAAAATTCAAAGCATAAAATCTCCTGACCCAAAGCATCTAAGAAATTCTGGACACAATGAAAAGACCAAATATAAAAGTATTCAGAATAGAGGAGAACGAAGATTCTCAGCTCAAAGGACCTGAAAATGTCTTCAACAAAATCATGGAAGAAAACTTTCCCAAACTAAAGAAAGAGATGGACATAAAGGTACAAGAAGCCTATAGAACACCAAATAAATGGGACCAGAAAAGAAGATCTTCTTGTCATATAATTATCAAAACACTAAATACATAGAGCAAAGAAAGACTATTAAAAGCTGCAAAGGAAAAAGGCCAGGTACCATACAAAGGTAGACCTATCAGAATTATACCAGACTTATGAGCAGAGACTATGAAAGCCAGAAGAGCCTGATCAGAGGTCATGCAGACTCTAAGAGAACACAAATGCCAGTCTAGGCTACTATACCCAGCAAAACTCTCAAGCAATATAAATGGAGAAACCAAAATATTCCAGGACAAAACCAAATTCAAACAGTATCTATCTACCATCCCAGCCCTACAGAGGATCCTAGAAGGAAAATTTCAACACAAGGAAGATACTTGCACCAAAGAAAGAACAAGATATTAAGCATCTCAGAACAAAATCAAAAGCAGAGAGCCACAGCACATAAAGCCACCTACAAAAACAAACAGATGAGGCACTAACAGTCATCTCTCTTTAATATTTTTCAATATTAATCAACTCAACTTATCTATAAAAAGATATACACTAACAGACTGGATATGTAAACAAGATCCTGCATTTTGCTGCATACAAGAAACACACCTCAATAACAAAACCAGGCACTATCTCAGAGTAAAAGAATATAAAAAGGTCTTCCAAGCAAATGGTCCCAGGAAACAATCAGGAGTGTGGGGCAGTGGTCTGTTCAGGCAACCTGGTCTGGAGACTCGGTGGGTGGTAATTTCTTCCTGCATGGGACAGAGGGGTTCAAGGATGCCTCCTGGGTCTCTGACTCCTGTTTCTGTCACAATCCCCCACAGGCCCGCAGGAGAGGTGTGTGATATTGGTCACATATTAGCAGCACTGAGCCTTCTTACATGCAAATAAAGATTCCCAAACTCTCATCCCAAACCAATGAGAAGTACTTGCTGTTAAAATCTGAATGACCCACAAAACTGTATATAAATCCTATCCAGGGAATTAAAAGTGTGCAAAGGATCTTCTCTGTCCTCTGAGCCTTTTGTTCTAAGAGCTTTAACACTTGGGTATGAGGTCTACTCTCTCGAAACGAGGCCTGAAGCTGCGCCACACTTCTCACTGGCCATTTGGCCCCTCATCAGCCCAGCCTGACCAAATTCAGTACAGGGTGGTGTGGAGCAACTGAGCAGCCTGGAAGACATGACAGAGATGGAGGTGAGGTCAACTACAACAGCAGACCAGCAGCGGAAGCAACTCCTCCTCCCAGGCTGTGTCTGTTTCCCTTCACTGGAGCTCTTTCACCAGGACTGGCCAGAGATCTCTGTGGAAAGTCTCTGGCACATAAGCCCACACAGGAGTTGCCATTCTAATATATAATAAAATAGACTTCAACTAAAATTTATCAAGCATGATAAAGAAGGACACTGCATATTCATCAAGGGGAAAATCTACCAAGAGAAAGTCTCAATTCTGAACATCTATGTCCCAAATGTCAGAGCACCCAAATTCATAAAAGAAACTTTACTAAAGCTCAAAACACACATTGAACTCCATACAATAATAGTGGGAGACTTCAACACCCCACTCTCTGCAATGGACAGGTCATTGAAACAGAAACTAAACAGAGACACAGTGAAAATAAGAGAGGTTATAAACCAAATGGATTTAACATATATCTACAGAACATTTCATCCTAAAACAAAATAATACAACTTCTTCTCAGGACCCCACTGTGTCTTCTCCAAAATCAAACATATATTTGGTCACAAAACAACAGACACAAGAAGATTAAAATTATACCATACATCCAACTGCCAATATCAAATTAAATGGACACATACTTGAAGGAATCCCACTGAAATCAGGGATAAGACAAGGATACCCACTCTACCCATATCTATTCAATATAGTACTTGAAGTGTTAGCTAGAACAATAAGACAACAAAAAAGAGATCAAAGGGATACAAATAGGTAAAGAAGAAATAAAGGTATCACTATTTGCAGATGATAAGATAGTATACATAAGAGATCCCAAAAATTCTACCAGAGAAGGTCTCCAGCTGATAAACAACTT
>JADRCD010198237.1:911-16436 GCA_019843815.1 Montemys delectorum
TTAAAAAAAAAAAAAAAAAAAAAAAAGAGCAGTTCAGGAAAAGAGAATTTACTTTCAGTTAGTCGGGAGTAATTCGAAAAATAATGCAATGAAGTTGAATTCAAGGATGTTCAGTTGGTGCCCGTTCAGTTCCTAGAGTTCAGAGGAAGTTTCTACTGGGATAGTTTTATAGAGACAGGTTGCAGAGAGACACAATTAGAAGCAAGTGGAGACAGAATGATACAGAGAGTGCGAAGGAGCCAGAAACATTAGAAAAGGTCACTAGAGTTAGTTTGAGGCTACACAGAGCAACTGAGTCAGCAGAGATTACAGAGGAGTTTTATCTGAAAAAAAAAAACTGAATTGAAACAGCTATTCAGAGCTCAGAAACAACTAGAAAGGTGATAATTTTACAATTAATATTAGCAAACAGTTTTTAATCATAAACATCAAACCAGCTACTTTTGATCTAAAAGTTGTTCTATCTGCAAGATATGGTAAGGTATTAGTCGGGCACCAAAGAATACACATGGTGGGACTCAGGGCTCCAACTACATATGTAGCAGAGGATAGCCTAGTAGGTTATCAATGGGAGAAGAGGCCCTTGGTCTTGTGAAGGCTCTATGTCCCAGGATAGGGGAGTGGCAGGGCCAGGAAGCAGGAGAGAGTGGGTTGGTGAACAGAGGAAGGGGTGAGGGAATAGGGATTTTTTTTTTCAGAAAGGAAACCAGGAAAGGGGAGGATATTTGAAATGTAAATAAAGAAAATATCTAATAATAATGATGATGATGATGATGATGATGATGATGATGATGGTAGGGTAATGCTGAAATAGAACTTGTGGAAGTGGCCAACTAAACTTTGATTATATTTAAGATAGCCTTCACAAGACACATAAGAACCCTTCCAGACATTGCTTAGAAGATCTAGTACCATAGAATAGATAGCACAGAGACCTAGAATAACTTCAAACACAGTAGATGAAAAAAGCATCAATAAAATGACTCCTAGTGATATTCTTTTATACTCATAGAAAAGCTTCTTTTTGCAGCAGATGAGAATAGATACATTGACCCACAGCCAGACATTATGATATAATATTTTGTCATGGTTTGCTATTATCTCTTAGAAGCCATTAATAAGAATTTGTTTTCAAATATACACTTCCTATAATGCTTTTTGTGGATTGCCCTGGTGTTGTTTGTATTTTGATGTTCATTCTGCTTCCCTAAGAGAGGCTGCCTGGGACAAGGAGTGAATCACAAACTCAGGTGACTTCTTGTGAACCTTTTCCCCATCTTAACTTGTAAAATAAAGGCTAGAGTCAGTGATTGGGCAGTAGAAGAGAGGTAGAGCTAAAAGTTTTGGGGAGAGGAGAGAAAGGAGGGGGAGAGATGAGAAGAGGAGGGAGAAAGAAAAAGACTGAAGAAGAGGTGGAAGGAAAATAGAGCAAAAGCACATGGCCTAGAGAAAGCACAAGTTATAAGGATCTCATAGCTGGGAAATATAGTACTGTAGTGGTAGATTTGTCCAGTCAAGGGGTACAGCTTGTATTCACATTAACTGAGTCATGTTTTCATTGTACAGGATTATTTAGGTTGGAGATTTACCTCAACATAATATTTTGAATCATTTCTATAATCATTCTCCTTTAGTTCTTTTACTATTTTCCAATATTTGCTTAAAAGTCAGAAACTATTTGTATAGTCTACACTTCTTTGGAGGCATATGCTAGATTTTCTATTTTTTTTTTTCGGAGATATCTCCCTATTCAAATTGTCTTAATCATTATTTTGTCATTTTGATTCTGATTCAAATAAAAGAATATTAGAATACTTCACATGTGGGACTGATGAGAACAGTAGAGTATGCGAAAGAAAACAACACCGTGGGATTTAAATTTACAGATATCCAAGAGTCTTTACCCACCCCCTAGGCAAAAATCAATAAGGGTTCTTGAACTAATTCTATTTTGGTTTCATTGCTTTGGACTGCTCAGAAATCTGTCTTTTCTGAATAAATACTGCACAAGCAAAAATGGTGCCACTTGCATTTATAAAGTATAAGTACTCCACAGTATTGAGCATATCATCAGTGTGTACTAGCATTCACTATCTAAACACCAAAAATTAGTAATTAGAAAATCTTCAGAGCAGTTAACCACGAACTAGAGGACAAAACATTTAATTATCCTTAGCAATTGCAAAATCACAGGTGTAAAATTCTGTTTTAAAAAATAAAAATTCACAAAAGGTCTAATTAGATATTTTATTACCTTGTAGAAAAAGAAAATAGAAGGTACTATTGAATTCAAAACTAGGGACTTATTTTTGTTATATCCTTAATAAAAGTATACTGTTTCTAAGTTAAAATATGTTTATGTATTTAATTTTAAAAGGGAATGATTGTATATATTCTGGAACTTGTGTAAATCACAATTTTTTTCTAGGTATGATTACATCTCAGATGAGGTTTCAAACTTTAGGACCAAAGGTGAACTTGTTTGAGAGAGAGCTAAATTGCTTTAGGCACTTGGCGTCGTGTGAAGGTGAAAGTCCATTTTTCATACACCTAACTAAAACAGACTCGAGCATTTCTACTGACGTAAGTCACAAATGACTAATGCTATATATTTTAAACCTGACAGAATTATTATAGTTCTCACTGAAACTCTAAATTTAAAAGAATGAATCTTTTTAAGGAAAAAAATATTTC
Source organism: Montemys delectorum (assembly GCA_019843815.1). Taxonomy (NCBI): domain Eukaryota; kingdom Metazoa; phylum Chordata; class Mammalia; order Rodentia; family Muridae; genus Montemys; species Montemys delectorum. The sequence goes on from JADRCD010198237.1 coordinate 3,606, forward strand.
CCATTTATGACTCACAAAATTGTAACGGAAGTCTATAGTTTTAAAGTGAAGAAAATACAGTTAAGGTCCAATCAAATTTCTGTCTAAATTAGAAAAGGATAGAGTGCATATTAAATAGTCATGCACATAAGGGGAAAGATGCTAGGAAGCTAATGCACTTCAAGATGTACAAGAAATTTAACCCAGTCTCTCATATTGCACTTAGAGCAACAATTAGTAATGTGCAATTAGAACTGAACTAGAATGTCCTCTAAAAGCAATGAGTGCTCCTAAGTGCTGAGTCATTTCTCCAGCCCCAACTGTATATTTTTTTTGAATTTACACCATGACTAATTTCAAATGTTCAGTATTTTTATTCTTATTGACACAAGCATTGGAGAAACTGGGAATAATTTACAGTAATACAATGGTTAGTTTAATGTTCAGCTATGCTGGTTTTTGATCTTCAGGGAATGTAAACTATAATATGCAGAATTGTAATAAAAGCAAGTACAAACCTTGCAATTATATTAAAATAAGTTATTTTAAATAAATATTGTTGAGTTGACCATTACTTTAGTACTACTTTGGTTGAGAGAGAAAAGAATCAAAGTTTTGGTGAGTAAAAATCCCATTTGTGATTCCTGTGAAATTGAAAATTATGTCCACATTTATGACTCTGTTACAAGCAGTTACCTTATTTTAGTAGTTTGATCCTCTTGGGTTGGTGCCCTCCCTAACCACAACCAAACTTCTGCCCATTCTTGGTGATATCACTTAATTTCCTTAGTATTACTCTAGCTTTCTGATCCTGACTCTAGAAGAGGAAACCAGAGTATACTTATTTTGTAAAGTGACTGCTGGATAAAATATTTTATACTAGAGTATCTAATAGATAGACTTTTTACATTCTTACTTCATAAATATTGTTTTAATATCCTAGCAAATGATGACTTGGTCTGGAGAGATGGCTTGGCTATTGAAAGGCTAGGCTCACACAGTATTCATTTGCTTCGTCAACAAATCTGTCCTATACTTAGCCTGGTGCTGAACACTCACATTTGAAGTTGAAAGTTTCATGTGGATTATTTTCAACACAGCTAAGATTTATACTGAGACAATCTGGATTAATAACTCATATGTATAAATACTCAAGGGAGAGAGTGGTATTCTGAATAAATATAAATATGTTAAAAGAATAAAAAAATAATATTCATTGACAAGACCTTGACAGGTTAATAAAATGTCATGTATTCAACAGTAAAGAAGGACAAATCAAGACAAGAGGAAGAGGTGATAATGAAATTGGTCCATCAAACCCAGTAACTCACTAACCTGAGTGTTGGAAGGTAACTAAAGAGAAGTTAAGTGAAGATAAATTCCTTTTCACATTGAATGCATGCTGTGAGGCTGACATGGTTCTTTAAAAGACTCAAGAAACTATAGGATTTCTGGTGGACAGTGAGACTTTATAACACTGAGAGAGCTTTACACTGTGAAATCACTTTAAGTACTGGGACCCTAACTGCTTATCTCACTCCTCAGTCTCCATTGTAATTTTACCCTTACTTGTGCCATTGTTTTACTTAAAATAATTTTTATACCACAGTAAAGGTTTTATCTGTATTTTCTGATTACTTTTGGCTGCAATAATGAGACTGAAATTTCATTGAACACATTGTGCAATATTTTCATCTCTATTTCCCTGCCTAGAAAACACAATATAATGGATATATGATGTTAATATTCTTACACTTACATAGTATGTTTAAGTACATATAAGTACATTTTCTTTGTATTTTTTGTTTCCTCCTTTCTTCTTTCTTTCCTGAAGTTTGCTTTTCCCAATGTGTACATTCTTTTTCTAGGTACTTTTTTTCTTAACAGTTAGACTTCACTTGTTTCCTTTTCGCTTTGGGGAATACATTTTCTTGATTAGAAGTGATTACAGTACTAAAAATATTTGAGAAGTATTACCCACACTAGTCATGAGTAAAATCTCTTGTAGACATCTTAGTCTACCCTACGAAGGCTAACCACCTGTGCAGATGGACATAGTAAGATTATGAAGGTGCCTGGTGCTGTCAAACAGTCGTCTTGGTAGCAGACACAGTGCCTGGCCAATTTGTTTTATATTTAGTCTCTAGGAAAGCACTTGCACAGGATATGTTGGCTGACATTAAGATTTTTAGACCACAAATTCCATAGTAAGAGGTCACTTAATTAAATTTAAAAATAAATTTCCTGGGTCCTGCATTTTGACTCAGCATATAGCTCAGCCTGATGACCTGAGACTGATCCCCATAACTCACATTGTGGAAGGAGAAAGTTTACTCCAAAAAGTCGTTCTTCAGATAACCACATACACAGCATGGCATAGATGTTTCTACCACTCTTGTGACAAAAATAAATAAATGAAATTAAGGTAATAAGCCACAAAAATATTTCTTTCTATTGTTTTTGCCTTAAATCCTGGCAACTTTATACAAGTAGAAGTTTGAAGGATGCTTACCTACAGTGTGGTCATGACTATAGACATGGTTAGACTTGCGTCTTGTTTTAAACATTTGGCTGCTTCCTGCTTAGAGTATATTTGTCCTAAAATCACTATGTTTTTTGTTTGTTTGTTCGTTAGTTTAGTTTTCACCCTCTCCATCAAATAAAATAGCACATAGAATCTTCCAAAGAGATTGACTGAATTTTTTTATGGTAAGATACTTATTTAAAGGTACCACATTACTGGATATTGTAGGTAGCATAATTAGAAAGATTTGTGGAGTCTGTAGGTGTGTAACCTAGACTGAAGCCTGTATAGTTCAGGAGGGAATGGGGAATGAAAGATGGCTGAGACATCATCAATGACATTTAATATAAAATATAAACCTTAGGAAACATCACTTCAAAGGAGCCAGTGTATATTTGAAGTACCTTATGGGCAATGTGTGTCCAAAAAAATAGCTGCAAACAACAGAAAAGCACACTTAGAGTAAGGAAGATCTAAGAAGTGGGTTTATGGCCAAAAAAGGAGAATAAGGGAAGAGCTTTCCAAAGCACTCCATAGCAGGGGTAAGATTGGCAAACGCTACACTGCCTCCCTTAAAGACATCACAGCGGACTTGCCCACTCCTTAGGGTGGATAAGTGTTCCTGAAATTACCCAGCTGTCTAAAGGACAGGCTAGAAAATAACAATAGTTAGCAACGGAAGTAGGAAGAGAGTGTTCACAGTGCCTTGACTTATAGCACATATTACATAAACATTCATTTTATAACAAAAACATTTGAAGTATAGAAAGGAATGGAAAATAGTGACCTTTATCCTGGAAAAAGACCAGAGTCAATTATTTTAACAAGGAGCCAGGTGCTGAATGGAACAGAAAAGATTTGAAAATAGCCAAGAGCTATATAGATGGCTTAGCTACAAAGAACACTGATTGCTCCTCAAGAAGTCCTTGGTTCAATTCTCAGCATATGCGGAATAGCACAAAAATATATGTAATTCCAGCACCAGGCAATATATTGCTTTTCTCTGGCTTCCATTTGGCCACTAGGTAGAAACTCGGTACACAGACATAATACAGTCAAAACACACATACACATAGAATCATAATTTTAAAAAACTAAAGTCAATACTACAGAAATAATGGAGAATATGATAGTGATTTTATCTGCAGTATAAATAATTTAATAGTCATGATAAAAATTAGTGAAACTTCTGTTCTGAATGCAGTTTTTAAAAATGCCCAGATAGTTTTAGATAGATTAAAAGTGTTAGAGATAAGGAACAGTGAATACTCCATGTAAGTCAATTGATAATGTACATAGACAGAACATGAAGAAATATAGGAAGAAATAGCTGAGTTTTAGAGACCTCTGAAATACTCTCTACTGTATAAAAATGTGTGCTGAAAATTGTAAAAGTCAGTGAAGAAGTAACAATGACAGAGGCAGATACCTTCTCAACTCATCTACAAACAAGAGCATACATATTCAAAATGCTCAGTAAATGATATATAAGAGGAACACAGAAATTCTAGGATATATACTGCAGTAAAACATACAGACTCACACATACACACACAATAACAACAACAACAAAATCAGTAGTTAAAAATTTCTATGTTCAGAAAGGAGTAAGGAGATGGAAGAAAGTAATGATTGAAGTACAACTTGATAACATAAAGAAATTAAGAAAGAAAATATCTAAGAATGCATTACACTTATTCAACCATATGTCAATATGTTTAAAAGAAAAAAGCTACACTAGCTTAATTTGTGAAGGAAGGACTTACATACAAAAGAAATGGATATTCAAAATAACTAAAACTCAAGAATAAACAATAAATATTGTTTCTAAATTTATGGAAACCCAAGGGATAGAAATGGTTTCTATAATACTGGTATATCATAAAATTATAAATTTCATGAAATGAGAATATTGCTAGAACATCACAAATTACTGAAATTGACTAGGAAAATTAATGAATCAGTAGTTATCTCAATAAAAATCATTTGAAAAAGTTGATTGATTTGTGCATGGAAACTATGACATGCACATGCTAAAGAATACCAATAAACATCTACAGATAACACTATAATCACAAAATAATACATATTCTATCTGTAATATGAAAATGAAACAATGATTTTTACCCTTACTTTGTCTATAAGCTATTGTGTTTGATTAGAAAGATTAGGAAAAATGAATAAATAAAAACATAGATTGTAGAAGAAGTAGCAAGTTTACTGTTGTTTACAACTGGCTTAATTATGCACAGAAATTTCTCTAGAAATCTACTAAAATAAAATGAATAGAAAAGCAAATTAGATGGAAAGTCGTATATCAGTTGATTAAGCATCAAACTCACATGTATAGGGTTGCAAGTTTAATTACTGGAACCAGATGTAACAAACCTGAGTATGTACAACTTTAAACACAGTACTGGCAGTTGAACAGCCCATATAAAGAAAGGTAGGTTAGTAGAATCAAATTGACAGTCAACAATTGATATCATTAATCAAACATTACATAAGTTATGACAAATATGTCACATTCTTAAACAGCAAACTATCTCTTTTCACAGAACTGTCAGCCACACAACAAAGACTGAAAAATTGAAATTAGATCTTCATATCATATAACACCCATAAATTAAATCGCAAAGAACCAAAGAAATGACCATCAGAACCAAAATTACATATGACAGAAGATAATGCGAAGGTACAAAAACTCTAGATGTTTAATTTAGCACAGAATTTTTAGATATGAAAAATAATAAAAGTAGAAGAGAGCAAAGTGGACTTCTTCAAAATAAAAAATATTTTATTACATGATAAAAAAATTTGAGAAGATAACTTCCAGAGTAAAGGAAACATTTACACATTAAATATCTGGTAATGTAATTGGTTCTCAAATATACATAAATCTTGAATAATACGGTATTAAAGGCAGAAAATTAAATGTTAAGGATTAGCAAGTGATTCAAATACTCATGTTTCCAAGGAAGATAAGTGAATGACCAATAAGTATTCGAAAAGTTGCTTGACATTGATGTATCCCAGAGAATGCTATTCAAAGAGATGATGTAGACAAAAACATAACTACAATAAAGCATTATATAACATGACATACTGCCCCGAAATTGTAACCTGGAGAAACTGTAACCTTCATTCACAATGGAATAACATAAAATTCAAACCCACAATCTAGTAGTTCCTAACATAACATACAAATCTATAACAAGACCAATTACCTCAACTCCTTACAATGTATTAAGGAGAACAGGAAAGATTTACCCTCATATCATCTTTTATAAATGTTTGTAGAAAATTTATAAAATATTAAGACTAAGTCATTTTCAGCAGTTGATAAATTAATCCAGTTGTGGAGTATACAATGAAGTATTATCCAGGCTTAAAATATGAGAAACCTACTAGTTCATGCTACAACTATGGAAGTCCTGAAGAAGACTATTCTAAATGCAAGAGATAATTTTAAAACTCTGTAAATATTCCATGTTGCCACTTACAGGAAAATTTAGAACAAGGAAATCAAAGAAGACAGAAATATGTGACCAGTTATGGTAACAGGTTTTTGAGTGTGATTATAGTTATAAAGTGCCTGTGATTCCTCATGAAATGATGAAGATGCTCTAAAATCTACTGAGCTAAGAGTTTTCCTACACTAAAATGCACCAAAATTGATATTTCATATGGATTACATGGGATATATAAATTATAGCCCCCCAAATCTGTTTTTAAAGTCAGTAGGGATGATATAGATAAAAGCATAGTAAATGGTGTCTCTTCACTGTAGTACAATAAATTGCAAACAATCTTAATGTAAAATTATAGCTCCTATTTCTTGCATATGATATTTATAGTGTTGTTCACATCCTCTTCTAAAACATGTAAAACTTCTTTTATTCAGTCCCCAGAGGTTTTGCCTTGTTTCTGAATAATTCCCTTATTTGTTAAACTACATTTTAATTGTGGGGAAATTATCTCTTTTTTTGAAAATTCAACTTAACCTCAGTGCTTTTGAAGAGCTGAATATTGTTCTTCTAATAGTTACAAAACTACCCTTAGGAGTTTCAGAACTTTGGAAAGCATATACTTGTTTGTAAACAAACACACACACACACACACACACACACACACACACACACACACACACAGTAATCGAAGGTCAACTCAGAAATGAAGGGATTACTGGTCAAAGAATCAGTACACTGAATTCAACTTTTCTACTCAAGCCTTACAGGGTGAGCAATGTAAGAATGACCAACAAGAGCCTTATGAGCTTTGTGTAGCTCTTTATTAAGGGCTATCCCTTATTAAGCAACATAGTCTGCTAGCTTTATTGCTTTATGTTTTGTCCTTTGATATTCCATTAGGAACTGCAAATTTATTTCATTTGTGGGAAAAATGGTGTTCACAGTTTTATTGATTGAAAGTACTATCTATGCGAGTTTTTGGTTCCAGGTTATTGTTGTTATTGTTTATAGTAAGACAATACTGATTTTTACTAGAAAGATAAAACCCGTATGCAGCACAATGCTATTAAGCTGTATACTCAGAGTCAAAATGAAGATTAAGTGAAATCTATTTGTGAGAGTTTACTGACCTAAAGCAAATATCAAGATTTTAACAGTCTAAAACTAAAGCCCTGACTTCTCTAAAACAAGATGACTATGATATGCATCTCATTCAAAAATGAGTTAAATTCCTTTCCATGTAATGGTAATTATTAACATACTAATAGACTTATTCCTGTGGTACTATAAAAATAAGAGCAATGTCACTATAAGATGTGGAACTGAAGAACCTATTTCAGCTACCCTCAGTGTTATTATGGAGGGAATGATCTCTTCTTTAGACTAGTGTGTCTAGGTGAACTATTCTGATAAGATTTTCCTCAGCTGCTTCTGATACCCAAATTCTTTCATCAGAAATAAAAAGCATATCTGATAAATGTCATTTGAGAAAGGGATTATGAATGTTCATCTCGGCCCTCACAGAATATCAATTGAGTGGATCCATCAGAGAAGGTGTAATCTTTATTTGTGAAATGACTGTGACAGAGAGCGAGATACTTAAGTTTAATTTAGGTGAAACAGCTTGATGCCATGAGTGCCTGAAGTAAAAAATGATTCCTGAAAATGGTGGTTATGATTTCAGTTCACTCACTGTGGTTCTTACAAGTATTTTTAATTGATTCTAGAAGTATTAACAGGATGGGAAGGCTTACGCTAAACTCTTTAAGTTCTGTCAAATTAATGCTGGAAATATAGCGCACTATTAAAATAAATTCTTTGTGTCTGAAAGACATTGAAGCCCATAGGTAAAGGAAAACAATACGAGTCTGTTTTTTGGAGAAAAGGATAAATTTGTAGTATAGTGTTGATTAGTTTCACTTGTCAACTTGTCAAAAAATCTAGAATCATCTAGAAATGCCTCTTAGAACATCTGTGGGTTATTACCTTAAAGTATTTATTGATGCTAGCTGACCTGATCATTGAGAGCAGTACTATGCCCTAGAGTAGGGATCCTAATCTACACAAATGTCTATATAGAAAGCTCGGGCACTAATAACCATTCACTAATCCACTGGTATGTGCTCTTGACTATGGATCTAGTTTATCTGGTTGCCATAAATTCCTGCTGCCTTGGTGTTCCCATACTAGTTGACTGTAACCACGATTTAGGAGTCAATTTTCTTTCCTCTAATTTACTCTTATCATGATATTTTAGCAAAATGGGGGGAGGGGAACCCAAGAAGCAAGTAGCAAGCATGGAAAAACTGTAACTTTCCATTCTAAATATGTGTTTAAATACAACAGACTACATCTGTCTGTCATTTTGAAAAGCGAAGTGAGATAAATAAAAACTTGGAGAATTTTATGACACAATGAACAAAGAAAGCTATAGACAATAAGGCCTTCTGCCTTCATGCTAAGCAGAAAGGCAGGAAAAGTATCTATTATTAGTAAGAAAAAGAAAAATTTAACTCCTATTTTAGGGATGACATGGTAGATTAAAACTCCAACTATCCAACCAGTAAACTAAAACCAACACCTATTTCTGAGTGTATAATTCTACTGTGTTGGACCTAATGAGCAAAGAGCAGAAGCAAAGCAGAGACAACTGATTTCTAACTCAAAGTCTGTGTTTGCATACCTTTTAGTTTAAAGAGATGAACTAAGAAAATCTTCATATTATACATTTGAAATTTACCACTTCTGGAAAAAAAAACTAGAATGTAATTGATTAATTGTATGCTAAATTGTTACTAATGGTAAGAGATTTCTTTTAAAAGGCTAAGGAACGAGGTAGAAGGTGTACCCCAGATGTACATAAATTATTGAAAAGTCTGGAAAACAGATAACTGCCAAGTGTCCTAAGAAAGGGCTAACCAAATGACAAATGGAGATTTTATTATGGCTTAGAAAACTGGTTTGTAGTTCAACACCGTGGGCACTCTGGCATCTTACTGGTTTTATACTGGACTGAATAAAGGCACACAACTGAGAAAGTAATCCAAGAAACAGCCCCGTCTGGTAATCTATGTATTTAAAAAAGCACAAACATTTGCTTTTTCCTTCTGTTACTACTGGAATTTGTTTTATCAAAATGTTTTGGAAAATATATTAAAAATCTGAAAATCATAATGTTCTCAGATCTCAAATTTGTGTTTACAAATGCCCTCTAAATCACAAAGTTAGAAGACATCATTATGTTAAAGGTTATAATCAGACAGAATGTGCAAGGGTTGCATTTTATCTTTCATGTTATATGGTATACATATGAACAGAAACCTTAGAAGAGAAAGGAGGGACTTAAGGAGAGATGGAGACAATTAGTGGAGGGGGCACATTAATAGAAAGGAGAGTGGGATTGAGTACATTATTATATCTGCATACACAAATGACACAGTGGATCTCATGAATTTATATAGAAATGTGTTCTAATTAAATAATTTAAAGGTTTATATTAGAGCAAAAATGTTAGGTTTCTGGTCAAGAAGAAACTACATAACTGATCAAAAGACATCGAAGTATAATCACAGCATACCTGAAACATAGAATATTGTAAAGGCAGAAATGAGATGAGGGAGAAATTCTGATACAATTGCATTTTATAATATGAGGAGCATTTTGAAAAATAATGTACAAAACCCCATGGGAGGAGATACAGAGACAAAAATTGGAGCAGAAACTGAAGGAAAGGCCATCCAGTGACTGTTCCACCTGAGGATCCATCCCATATACAGTTACCAAAGCCAGACACTATTGTGGATGCCAACAAGTGCTTGCAGACAGGAGCCTGGTATAACTGTCTCCTGAGAGGCTCTGCTAGTTCCTGACAAATACAGAAGTGGATGTTCACAGCCATCCATTGGACTGTGTAAGGGTCCCCAATGAAGGAGCTAGAGAAAGGACCCAAGAAGCTGAAGGGGTTTGCACCCACATAGGAGGGACAACAATATGAACTAACCAGTAACCCCAGAACTCCCAGGGACTAAACCACCAACCAAAGAGTACACATGAAGGGACACATGGCTCCAGATGCATATGTAGCAGAGGATGGCCTTGTAGGACATCAATGAGAGGAAAGGCCCTTGGTCTTGTGAAGGCTCGATGCCAGGACCAGAAAACAGGAGTGGGTGGGTTAGTGAGCAGGGAGAGGAGGAATGGAATGGGAGGTTATAGGAGGGGAAATGAGAAAAGGGAATAAAATTTGAAATGTAAATAAAGAGAATATCTTATGAAAAAAGAAAAATAATGTACAAGAAATACTGTTGTGTATTTAGAGATTGATAAGGGGGAAAATATTAGTGAAATTTCTGTGTCATATTAATGGCATTACTTTTTACATTTAAATTTCTGTTGTTTACACTTTAATAAAATTACATATTAATTATATTTTGCTATTTTAAATATGTAATATAGCAAGTCAAAGTAAAATAATTAAACTGCAATAAAATGAAGAAAAAGCATAAAAGAAAAGGAATTATTTGATGAAATATTAAAATAGCCAAAATATATCAGAAAGAGTTAAAAGCATACACTTCTTATATTGGAAATTCAAAATATAATTATTTTGTATACTGGTAATTCATGACAAATGCTTATCAATTCTATTTATGCTCTATAAAGATAAGAAATATTATCAAAGCATTTTCTTAATGTTTCTTTTTCATAATTTATTGACTTCCATTTTTATTTACTCTTGTTTTGCTTGGAGATTTTCATACATATTTGTTTATGTAGTCATGTTTTATTAATTATTTCATGATAATTAATATTCATATACAGTTTTCTGCCAATTTCAGCTTAATATTTTATAAGCTGCTTATAAGATTAGAAAACATTTTAAAAAGTTTTATATGCTAGATTTGGTAATCTTTTCAGTTTTCCCTAAGTTTTTCTCATCTCTTGAAAGGATAGTGATATTTCCATATACCTATCATCTACTTCTTCTCTGTGAGTGAGTCTTTATTTCTACTATCTTAGAGACTGAATCACATCTTGGAATTACTAAGAATGACTAGGAACATGGCCACTCTTTTACAGCATCTGAGTTTATGTGGGGTCTAAGTATCTGAACTCAGAACCTCACACGTTGGACAAGTGCTATATTCATTGATCCATCTCAGTGCTATTTCTTTTTACTTTTTCTTTGACCTGTGCACACTTTAGACATTTATCATTTTTTAAATATTTAATGACTTTCCATATTGATTTCTGGTACTAATTAATGTATGAATGGCTTGCATGACATTTTCTTATCTACTATTTTAGTACTGATTAGATGTTTCCTTTCTATAAAAGGAAAGTGATGTAAGTTGCTAAAATCTGACACTGAAAAGGGATAGCATTTGAAATGTAAATAAATAAAATATCCAAGAAAAAAAAAGACTTTAATTCAGAAAAAAAATCTGACACTGTTAAATGTTTCTCTATTTTCTTGTCTCTTTGTTGGGCTGAATCTCTTTTGTGGATATAAATATTAGAAGGGTTTGCAGCCTCTTAGGACGAACAACAATATGAACTAACTAGTACCCTCAGAGCTCTCAGGGACCCAACCACCAACCAAGGACTAAACATGGTGGGACTGATTGTTCTGGCAGCATGTGTATAGTAGAGGATTGCAAAGTTGATCATCAATAGGAGGAAAGGACCTCGGCCTTGTGAAGGTTCTGTGCCCCAGTGTAGGGGAATGCCAGGGCTAATAAGTGGGAGAGGGTGGGGTGGCAGGCATGGGGAGGGGGGAGGCAACAGGGGTTTGTTCTTGTTGTGTTTTTTGTTTGTTTGTTTGTTTGTTTGTAGGGGAAACTGGGAAGAGAGAAATTTACATGTAAATAAAGAAAATATCTAATAAAAAATGCTAATTATCCTAGGCTAATTAGCTGATTTTTTTTTGAAAATATCTATCCTAGTTATTTTCTCTAAAACCTTCTTTTCTAATCCTTAAGCAGAGATGTGTATTACCCTCATGCTCTATCCTTTCCCAGGTTCTTACTCTTTGTTCTTTTAATTTAGATATGGTCCTGGTCATTCTTGCATCCTAGCTCAGCTAGGACACACTCGAGAGACCAGACTGGCCTCTATGCAGAGAAATATACATGCCTCTATTCCCATATGTTGAGAATAATTGATAATCTGTACTTAAATCTCAAGATGAATAAAAGAGATTAAAAGTTTTTTATTGCTTTTATTTTGAAAACCTATTGGGCTTGTCTGCCTTATAAGTTTCAGCAATATACCTAAGGATACTTATAGTTTACATGTTTATTTATACTGTAAGAGTTAGTTTTATCTGTTTGAGTTTTAAATGTTATTGTCATATCTCTACTTTTATTTTCCCTAATATTCTCATGAGAGCTGACATATCTTAAGACATATTTTTCTCCTCATGTACTATTATCTACAACTGTGTATTCTTATCCTAGTGATTACATTTAATTAAAGTAAAGCCAAATGTTGCTAGACTAGTCAATGTGAGAAGAGCTTGGAGGAGCTTGATAATGTAGACTGTATATAATTTCCAATTAAGAAGCAGAGAATAATGAAATCTGGCCCTCAGCTACTGTCTCCATTTGTACATTGACGGTGAGCAACTCTAGTCCATGGAATGGCCCTCAGTTACTGTCTCCATTTGTACATAGACTGTGACCAACCCTAGCCCGTGGAATGGCCCCTGTCATATTTAGGTAGATAATCCAGCAAAACACATGCACACACACACACACACACACACACACACACACACACACATACACACACACGGGGAAGGGGGAGAGATAGATAGATAGATAGATAGATAGATAGATAGATAGATAGATAGATAGA
>JADRCD010198237.1:26423-55684 GCA_019843815.1 Montemys delectorum
GAAAGAAAGAAAGAAAGAAAGAAAGAAAGAAAGAAAGAAAGAAAGAAAGGGAAGTTCTCCTTAGGCTCAGTTCTGACTTTTCTCTTTGTCTTCAACACTTATATATCTTTTTCAGCATACATGATCACATATTAAAAAGTTCATCACAGTTCACTCATAAAATAAAATCATAAATTGAAATAGAAGTTTACAACAGAGAAAGTTTACATGTATATCCATTAGGAGTAATTATCTGGCTAAACATACATCACCTGTCACAGCTCCACAGGTTCACTGAGAGATAAAAATCATAACTAAGTTATTAGTGAAGTTTTGTACAGATAAGCCCAGTCAGTATTTTATCTTCTGTATTAGTACCTATAATAAATCATTAGTTCCCTTTTTATGACCTTTGGTTAATGATTTTACAACTTGTTGGAATATGCTCTGAGTAGTAAAAAAACTGGTTACTATCTAGAAGCAACTAACTGGTGACACCTGGGAGACTTAAAGAGTACTTAATGCAGTTTTTACTATCAGAAAAGCATCTAAAAGCAGTCCCACTATAAAAGAGCTTAATAAATACTGATATTATCTTAGGAATTCTCATAAGATGATCATTATAAATTAAAAAATCATCTATTTGTCTATATAGTATCACTTCAGGACAGTAAATCTTCATAGATCTACAGAGATCTGCTCAAGATAGTGGGCTAATAGCTAGTGATTGTCATATATGTTTAATAATAACAGTAAAATCATATTAATATAAGGAATCTTTCCTAAAATGATTTTCTTCTGGGCCTTGCCTACCGCAGTTCAGTCATAGATGTTAATCTAAGGTGGTCATCTTAGGAAAATCACCTGTTAGTTAGTAGCTAGTCCTATAATGGCTCCTGACAGTAAACTTATTTAAAAATATAATAAGTCATATTTTTATCCCAGAACTGGGTATGTCAATTCTAAACTCTAAATGAAAGTTATTAATTGAAAATTACCAAGAATAATTTTCTGAGAATTTTACATATAAATCTATAAAATTCAAGTAATGTAGTATAATACAAGACATAAGAGAAATTAAAAAAATACAGAAATTCAGCATAACATGACTATTTTAATTGATTGGAGAATGGTAGACCTTTCATTAAATTACACTATGAGTCCAACATTGTCTTTTGCTAAATAGTGTTATTAAACTTAAGGATAAATTCCAAAGAAATCACAGGTATGGACATTTAACCTGTTGGTAAGTAAGATACATGTCAACCTCAGAAAATAGACAGAGTGCTATTTCTTTTAAAGTTCTAAATCCCCTATATTTAAAGACAACGAAAGCAGAACTGTGACCAGGTAATTTATCTAGTGAATAAAAATAGGAAAAAATGGAGTCTAACATGAAGAAAGAAATACTTCCGAGTTCCATAAATAAAAAATTCGCCCCTCCCACACATACCCAATAAGGACATGGAACATGGAGATTATAGCCTTCACCCTTGAGCTGGTGAAATAAACACCCATAGAACCATTTCTTAAAGGAAAACTGAGTGAAGGATTGATGGTCTGTCGTAAAGAGAAGCCCACAGCCCTGATAAGCTTCACATCCAGTTGCATGATTTGATGACATAGGCTCAGAAGACCTGTTAATGAAGGAATAAGATCAGATTGTCACTTTAAAGCTCTTAGAGGATGCCCTGGCAAATCTTGAAAGAATTGATTCTTTTTGTTTGTTTGTTTGGTTTTGGTTTTTGGTTTTTTCAAGACAGAGTTTCTATGTATAGCCCTGGCCATCCTGGAACTTACTCTGTAGTCCAGGCTGGCCTTGAACTCAGAAATTCACCTGCCTCTGCCTCCCAAGTGCTGGGATTAAAGGTGAAAGAATCGATTCTTAAAAGGTGAGCTATGCAGAGAGTCTTTTGATCACATATCCTGAAGAGGCAGAGTTTTCCTTGCCAAAGCACTAAATTATGGAAACCCATGAATGGACTTGACAATGCTAAGTCAAAATTTAAAGGTGTCAGTAGATTTTCTCAGGGTAGGCAGTGCACGTGGAGAGAGAGAGAGAGAGAGAGAGAGAGAGAGAGAGAGAGAGAGAGAGTTGGACCCATGCCTGGTGGGTAGAAGCAGAACATATGAACTAAGAATAAATGGAGTTGATACCAACATGTGGTCTAATGATACTTATTTTTTTTTTGGTAGATCCCTAGAGCTTTGATGGTCCTGTTGTATACGTCAAAGGGATAACAGTCCCTCAAGGATGTATGTTATACTCAGAGAAGCACCCTTTATTCAGAATGCTTCTGTAATGGCTAATTCTGGTTGTCAATTTGACTATCTGGAATGAACTACAATCCAGAACTGGAGAGCAAACCTGTGATCTAGATCTTAGGGCTGAAAGAAACAGGTTTCTGACCTGGATCTTGACATGAAAATCTTGAGGCACAGTGGCCATGAAAAGCTTAGGCCCAGGCGAGGTAGTACATGCCTTTAACCCCAGGAGACTGAGGCAAGGAGAGCTCTGAGTTCCAGGTCAGCCTGGGACTAAGCAATTTCCAGATGTAGGCATGGTGGTACACACCTTGAATCTGGGCCACACTTTCTGTTGGAGGCCTCCATAAGGACATTGGAAGAAAGACTGACTCTTCTTCACCTGCTTCCACTTACTTGCGAGCACATCTGTTGGAATCTACTTCTACAGAAAAGCAACTGAAACAACTAGCCTGGTGGGCTGAGAAATTACTAGATTCTTGGGAGTTCACATTCCACAGCTGCCCATTGTTGGGTTAATTGGACTAGAGACTGTAAGTCAGCACAATAAATCCTCTTAATATAGAGAGATATTTCATAATTTTTTTGACTCTTGAGAACCGTGACTAATACAGCTTCATACCTAGGTAATCTTGGAATTCCAAAACTTATTCTTCCACTTGAATTATCTTGGCACAACGGTTGCTCTCCATATACCTATTCAACTTAAGAGACATGCTCAGTTTAATGTTTACCCACTCTACAGGGTATAACAATACACATAAATAGAGAAAATAAGCTATGGTCAACACCAAATGTTAATATTAGCATTCTAATTGAATCATTGTTTCAAGAACTTTGGACTGTAGCTCATTTTTTTAAAAATTAATTCAAAAGCAGTTTTTTAAATACAGGTTTATAGAGTAGGAAGATCAAGTGCCATTTCACAGTCTACTTACACGTAGGTGTCTCCAGCACTAAGAATGGTTTTACACAAGAATGACTACATTTAAAAGTATAGACTTTTTTTTTTTCAAATATTTCACTTAGGATGGATAGAGTTTAAATCCACTTAGAGAAATCACAATGAAATAAGTGTTTATAACATTTCTCTAAGAATGCATTTGGTTTGTAATGAATTCATTGACAATAAGTTATAAATTCTTAGGCAAGACTAAGATTAAAATTAAATTCCAGGTCATTTTATTTGGAAACATTTAGAAAATGTTCCCAGCATTTTTCCCAGTTTTCTTCACTTCAGTGATAGCTCCCTAGATGCCTTCCTGCTCCACTGAAACTCATGGCCTCTTTTTTCACTATTATTGAATACATATATGTATCTATAAATTCATGTGTACTCTTAAGTTTAGCCTGTTGGATCCATATAATGTTTAGAAAACAAAACAGAAATTATTCTGAACCAAAGCCCTTGTCTAATAAAAGCTAATTTTTGATAAACAAAGTATGTCTTTCTAATTTTTTTGTAATAAACTTTTTAGCACTCTCTTATAGTTTGTTACCATATCCTGAAAATAAGTTCTCTGCATGGGTATTTCTAAGATATTTTTTCCTATTGGCACTTTTCAAGTGAAAAGAAAAAATTCTGTTAAATACTTTCTCATAAAACTCAAGTCTTGTTTTATCCCAAATGATGGAAGCAGTATATGCTTGTGCTTTGTGTTGGTTTGGTTTTTAGTTATTGTTAATGATGTTATTATTTGTTTCTCTTTATTCACTAATGCTCACTAATTTAAGAATATTTACCAAACATAAGACTCTCCCATAAAAATCAAAAATATTACTAAGCAAGATGTAGTAATCACTCTTTTAGATAGAATGACTAAAAATATCCCATGCATGCTTGCATATAGGATACTGTATACGGAAAAAAAATGAGCATAGAGAAATAGGGGCCTGAAATAAATGAGCAAGAAGCATCTTTCTTTTGTATTTAAGAAGAGATAAATATTTCCTTTATTTTTTGTCATACATGTGTGTATAAATCACAGATTTATGTTTTTTAACATAAAAACATCAATAGCAACTTCATACAATTAAAATAAAAATAAAATATCTTAGTAGACTTAATGTGTTTAGTAATATCTTAGTAGACTTAATGTGTTTAGTAATTCTATGTATTTATTTCAATTTGTCCAATTTAATAAATATTTATAAGGAGAATATATTATAATAATGAGAGTAGCATGCATGGTATTGCTATATATATATGAATGATAAATTCTTATCTTTACCATGCACTCCTTGTTGATTTTGATTTTATTAAAAGGGTTAAAAAGGGTTTCTGACACTTTTTTAAAAATGACACATTTGCAAATTGACTTTCTTATACTTAAAATAGAATATTAACTCATGTGTGTGAAAGAATCTCAAGTCAAACTGAGACTGCTTATATCTAAATGTAAGTTATTTTTTTAAAAAAATCTGTTAATTTGTTATTCATAATTGCTAATTATCTATGTGAGTATTAACCAGCTGATGATAAAGATCAATTAATATGTTCTATTTTCAAGAACCGTCAGTCTTTACAGAGAATAAAAACATTTCTTCCTAATACATCCTTTTTTTTTTATCTGCACATGCCAATAGGCAGCAAGAAAATAATCAATTTTAGTTTTATTTCATACATAGAAAATTAACTATCACCTCTAGGAATATTATTATATTCATGAATTTATAACTATTCACTTCATTTCACGTGTTTTTTTAAATTTGTTTATTAGATATTTTATTTACATTTCAACTGTTTACCCCTTTCCTGGTTTCACCTCCAAAAACCCCCTACCCCACCTCCCCTCCTCCTGTTTCTATGAGGGCATTTCCCCACCCACACATCCACACCTGCTTCCCTGTCCTGGCATTCCCCTTCACTGGGGCATGGAGCCTTCACAGGACCAAGGGCTTCTCAAACTGTTGTTGTCGGACAAGGCCATCCTCTGCTACATCTGCAGCTCGGCATCTGTTTTAAATTTAAATATATGAACGACTATCTTTTTTTTTATGTTTTTTTTAATTATTTGAGATACTTATACCAAGACTTGAGAATGAAGGTTGAGTTCTCTTATACTTTTGGTTGTGAGCTTAGCCTTTAACTCCTGAGCCATCTCCCCAGCCCAAGGGCTGCATTCTCAACTTTAAAATTTCCCACAAGAAATGTATGATTAAAACTGCTCTCTGTAGGCAAAACATGGCATACAAAGGACAGTAACACATTGCAGACAGAGAGTGTGTTTTTGAAAGTGCTTCAGCACTCCAAGTCTGCTAGAACACAAAAAAAGATAAATGATAGCAGATTGGATGATTGGTTATTCTGCACAGAAACCAGGCAGCTGCCTTCTCCAACTGAAACTCTATGGTGGTCTGTGTACAATAACTGCACAAATTGGAGAATGCTTTTATGGACACTGTGAAACACAGACATATAAAACAAAACCAAATCACAGTTTTTATACTTCACCATCATTCGATGACAGCCTTAAATACTTCTGAGCTAAGTCATTTTGGTCATTTTTTTTTGGCCTGTCCTGACATGCTAATAGGCTCTGTTAATTCCAAAAAGAAATAGAAATTAAATCACTTTAATACCATTTGCTTATTACATGGTTTTGGTCAATTTTCATTTGTATGTGTATATTACTGTTATTATAGGTAGAAATAATATTCTGAAGGAGTTAGAACAAAAATTAATAGAATAAAAAATACCTGAAGGATCTGGAGGGGTGGGTAAGTCGTTAAGAGCATTTGATGTTCTTCCAAAGACTTGCATTCAGTTCTCAAAATCTACATGGGAACTTACAAAATTCTTTAATTCTAGTATCTAGGATCTAACACCCTAATTTGAATTCCAGGAGCACAAGTTACACGTGTGGTACATATCGATACACATAGGAAAAATATTTGTATACCTAAAGTAAGAGCATGCCAATTGATTGCTCAGTACTGCATGGTCAGCCCTGAAAACATTCTTACAAATAACACTGTATGGACTGAAGAGTTAGATTTGAGGAGATATTTATATGTACGTATCGTATGTATATTAAATAATGATTAGTGAAAAAAAATCGAGTTAAGGATTGATGGAAGAGATGTGTACTAGTATTTAATGGGAAATTGATATTGTATAATATCAATTTTTCCTAAAAACAAAACAAAATAAAAAACCTTCTACCATTACAAGAATACTGTGGTTAAATCAATGAGAATAATTCATCACATTGTGTTTTATTTTGCAATCATGTATTGTTTTTTTATGGTGAAATATAAGCATATGTGGCTCACTGGCCCATTTCTTAGGTCTGTGATCTACTTCTTGTGGTATTGAAAGGGAGAACATATTGATCAACAGATTCTAAGTGAACCAGCTGTGTTTCATAATGCAGTGGAAAAGTTTGAAAGTACAGAAAAGTTATACCTATTCACTCCTATTTTCCCTCTGACGACAGGGTAGTCCAAAAGAAGCCTTCTACAACTTAATATTCAAATTGATAAATTCATATGGTTCTTGCAGCTGCCAGTAAATACTATCACAAACCATCAAATTATAATCTACTTATTTTTAGATTCTTTATATTTTCTTTTATTTTAATACAATTTTGAATTTATAACATAAGTATGTCATAAATTGAACAGTAACAGTCCCTATGTGTACGTATGTTTGAATGCTTAATTAAGGAATGATAGTATTTGAAAGGATTAGAAGAATTAGGAGGTATAGAGTTACTAGAGGAAGAATGTGTCACCGAGGTTCAGTTTCAAAATCCCATGACACACTTACAGTCTCTCCCTGCCTAGGAATCAAAACGTAACTCTCAACTGCTGCTCCAATGTCTGCCTGGATGCTTACATTAAATCCACCTGCATGGCATGTACTCATTAATAACTGGGTATTAGCAAAAAAATTCAGAAGACCCATGATACAATTCACAGACTCTAAAAAGCTTAACAAGAAGGAAGGCCCAAATGTGGATAATTCAAACCCACTTAGAAGGGGATCAATGTTATCCTGGGAATAAAAGGGAGGAGAGAACCTGGATGGGAAAGATGATGGCAAGGGAAGATGGGGGTTGCGGAATCAGGTACGGGAGAGACAGGAGAGAGGCACAGAGGGACAGTATAATGAATTAAAACATGCAGCAGTATGGGGTGGAGGGCAGGTGCTACCTCCAGAAAATCTCAGAGACCAGGGATGGGAGAGGCTACTAGGACTCAATGGTGATGACATTAGCCAAATGCCTAACGTTTGGGGAGACATAACCCGAAGAGACCACCTCCAGTAGATAGATATGGCCCCTAGTCGAGTCAGAGAAGCACCCACTTATCTTCAAAAACCTTTGCCCCAGAATTGTTCCAGTCTAAAGGAAATGTAAGGACAAAAACGGGGCATAGACTGAGAGGCCATCCAGAGACTGCCTCTACATGTGATCCATCCCAAATACAAAAACTCATAGAAATTAATAACAGTTTAAAGGGAAGACAGCTGGAACTTGGCACATATTTGTTGTCTCTATCTGATATTTGTTTAATCCTCACCTAGGAAGGAGGAAATGGGGGATCCAATAGCTTGGATCCAATGCAGATCCAATTACTTGCTATTTGGGCCCACCACCTACATGCAGCTGTTTAGTGTTATGACATGACATGATAGACTGACATCCTCTAACTGTGAGAGGGCTCTATCCCTTCCCACTCTACCTATGCTTTATATATTTGCCCTTTGCCAGCACACTGATTCCCTTTAATTAAAAATCTTTGTAAAGTTCACTCATTTTAGTTTTTTTCCCTTTCATTTATGGTTAGAAGTCCAGTATCCTCTATAATCATCACTAAGTTTTATATTTCTCAGAAACTGTGCAATATTGGACTCCTGGTATAATTTCATTCAGTTATTTAATGAACAAATAGTTTAACAAAAGCCTACCACAGAGAGAAAAGATGACAAACTGTTTTTAAATGTATGCATGAAAGTATTCATAAAAATCAACAAATAAACCAACTACTTTTGAATCAGCATGAATTCTATGAACAAAGGGAAATGATAATAACATCATACAGAATAATAGGGTTTACTGTGTTCTCAGTTGTCGTTAACGCTATGTATCTCAGTTGGCCCCTGAGATACTTACATTTAAGTTGTAAATTAAAAGGCACTGGAATTAAAACTACATTAAGAAGAGTCACACAGAATGTTTGAGATGAACTCTAGCACTTGATCAGTATTTTGGGATTTATAAACCACCGCAAGATTCTATTTTATGGTGGGTGCCAACCTTGTAACTCCCACTCAAGCAGGGATCATATATTGTCTCAAGTTTTCAGATATACTGCATGACGAATGAAGCACAGAAGACTTCTATGAGAAATTTTAGAGGCTTTCTTATCTATGTGAGGATTTTCTGTATGTATCCCACCTACACGTTGGAGACAGGGCTTCTATGGGGATATATTCTGAAATAACTAACTGCCAAATTTCTGACAGACTGGCGTTGGAGGCCAAGAATAACAACAACAACAACAACAAATGTCTTATTCTAGAGTGCTAAGAAGCAGTCTTCTACAGCACAGCATTGACATAATCAGCACAGCCACCTCTCATGAACTCATGGAGAAAAGGACATACTCTTCCCTTAGCTTCTGTATCCAAATTGTACAACCAGTCTCATAGGAGAACCAGAAACACCAATTTCTAAAGCATATGTTTTTGTAATATTAAGAACATGTAGAAAGCACCATATAATTAAAAAAACATTTTATGAAAAATGTCATAGTTTGTTTCTTACTTATTATCTCCCTAAACATCCCTCAGGATCCTTCAAACTGCTAAATCTTTATTACATTGCTAAGCTCATTGTTAACTATGCTTAATAATAGGTTTTTTAATCTCACTAACATAAGAAATAAGTGAATATCTTAATTTTTAAGATTATTCTTCTATTTTTCTCCTTTCTGAAACCACAGGTCAAGTATAGAGTGCTAACATAGCAGATTTTAAAATATTACAGAAATTTACCGCTTACTGCAGGAAATCATTTCTTTTTTCTGTTACCAGAAGTGGTGCCTCTCACCTGCATTGAGGTTGTTTATTTTTAAAACATAATTTACCATATCAATTTGTATGATGGATTGTCACAGCTATACATACATTTTATGTATATTGGATCTCTAAGCAGTTTGTAGGAAGATAGCAAGTAATTCCCTCATCATTCAAGTGAGTGTGTTACAGAACGTATTAACTGATCACTTCATCAACCTTTTTGATAATGAAGAGCATCTACAGTAGTGATATGGATTAAATGCTCTTCTGCAGTGAATATACAGTTTTATTTACTGGCAAACACAAGCACAGATAATTTCAAAGTCTCCTACCTCCCAGAGTAGCCGATAGCAAGAAATGAGTCCCATATTTCTTGATAAGATTTTCTGTGATTTGCTGTAGAGTAGGTCTTCGTCCCAAAAGCCTTATGTTGCGGAAGAATTCAGGGGCAAGAGGCAGAGGAGAACCAAGGAAATTTCTTCTCTCAACTGCAAGGTTATTTACCTTCCAACGGCCAAACTCCCTGAAAAACAAATTTATTTTTATTCACAATTGCACAGTCTTAAGTGTTTTCATTCAAAAAGCTCTCTTGGTAGGTTAATTGGGTCTGTCATTACAATGACGGCAGCTTTTAGTAACGTACCAGGACATCTAAGTAGAAGAGGCCACATCTGTAATTCACTTCCATAGAATTGTTACTTAAAACCACTCACAGTCGCAGCCATATGGTACTGAAACTGAATACCCTCTACTGACATATTTTCCCAAGCACATACGTATTCATAAGCATTCTTCCCTTTAAATAAAATGAATGTAGTTATTAAAAAAGAAGTAAGAAAAATAAAAACTAATTTATTATGCAAACTTTAGTGAAATAATTATCTTAATCATTCCCAAGATATTTTTCCAATTTATTTTATAATATAAAACCTTAAAATTTGAGGGATATTAGCATCCCAAGGTTTATTTTTTCTGTCATCAAAATGAACAACTGTATTGCTGATTACTTTCTTCTTTATACAATTCATTGCATGCAATGTATTCAAATTCTAATTAAATTAGTTTTTTCAAGATGTATAACTTGATAGATGAATTTTACAAATGCCAGAAATACCAGGTTAAGAACATTATAATATATACATTATAATGTTGACATATATAGCTTCAGTTAAATCAACACTAACATATAGGAAAATCCTATGACGTACTAGATAACCTGATATTAGATGATCCAGATTATTTTAAATAGAGAAGCTGTGGGTTTATTTATATGTATATATGTAAGCAAAAATGCTTTCAGTGTGTCAGGCAAAAAGTCTTATAAAGGGTGCCTATAAAGAACAACCATGCTACTGCTCTTCCCATGTTTGAAGAATTTACTATCTAGAGGAGATAAAAAAGAAATGAAACAAATAAAAAGATAGACTTACACTGAACAATAGTTAAATAACATGTTCTGAGAACTACATAGGATATTTCCCCTAACAGCCAATGGTGTGGTGGGGCCGTCCTATTTTTTAATTAATTGCCATGGAAAGAAACTCTGGAAAGGCAGGATGTAAGGCAATCCTCAAAGGATAAAGGACTGCTCAACACAGAGAAGTAGGGCAAGGCTTTACACAGATTAATGAGAGGCAGTGTAGATACTTGTAGGATTAAGAGGTCAGACCCTTACATTCCTAACTGCACATATTTTGCAAATGTGACATACCTTGGGAGTTTAAAAATACCTAATTTTGGAAAACTAATTGTAAGGTCAGATTCACTAAGGAATTTGGAGAAGGCATTGTCCCTAACATAAATGAACTTACTCCATCCTTCCTTGGGGGAACCTTACTAACTTCCCTATGAGAGCATTTAAAAGGCTTTAAACATTTTTGCATCTAAGTGAGCTCTTAAATGCAGCAATTATTAAAGACCCTTTAAATTCTACTCCAGAGTTACTGGTTAATGGCATGTTAGATGGAAATGACTTTATACATTTTAAAATAAATAAATTTAGTATGTTGATTATATGCACAGCGGGGCTTCATTATACAACTTGTACAAATGACTAACATCATCTTTATCTTTGTTTACCCTCTTTTGGCTCAGTCTGTCCTACTTGCCTTTGTCTTCTCAAATACTCCCCTTTACATTGATACTTCTTTTTCCTTTAAACCTTAATTCTACATATATTTCCCTTAACATGATTCATTTTCCTACAATTAGCATTATTCTGCTCTATGTTGCTAATAATAAAAACGGCTAATTTTGCTGTTTAAGGAAATACAGTGTGAAGAAAACTGCTGTCTATATACTTTAGTATATTCTCAAAATCCATTCCCAAAATCGAGTCAATATGCAGTTCTTTATTAAACACACAGCCTTTAACAATTGGATTCATTATAATATTAAACACACACACACACACACACACACACACATCTTTCTACCTAAGATTCAGTTGATGTCAATATTCTTATAAAATTTTCTTATACAAAAATTTGCCTGAATATTTCATATTACACATACATAGTGCAGTAGGATGTGTAGAAATATGCATTTCAATACTTCAAAGTGAGTCAATTTTAAATAAAATATTTATTGCTCAATATGTAAACAAGATATAGTAATACAAATCTGAGAAGTTATTTGTTAAACAATGATATGGACATATTCTCACTCTTTAAAGTATATCTTTTTTAATTAAATATTTTCTTTATTTACATTTCCAATTTTATCCCCTTTTCTCATTTCCTCTCCAAAAACCCTCCTATCCTATCCCCCTCTCCCTGCTCACTAACCTACCTACTCCAGCTTCCATGTCCTGGCATTCCCCTACACTGGGGCATGAAGCCTTCACTAAACCAAGGGCCTCTCCTCTCACTGATATACCACAAGTTGTTTACCAATTAAAAATTTGTAGAGTTGTATTCAACAATAAGAAATTAAATCCTGCTTGGCAGTGGTGGCACACGCCTTTAATCCCAGCACTTGGGAAGCAGAGGCAGGTGGATTTCTGAGCTTGAGGCCAGGCCAGCCTGGTGTACAGAGTGAGTTCCAGGACAGCCAGGGCTACAGAGAACCCTGTTTTGAAACAAAACAAAACAAAACAAAACAAAAAGAAATTAAATCCTGATTTTTGTGACAAATGGAACTTGAGATGATAAAATTAGGTAGAATAAATCAGGCACAGAAACACAATAATCACATGATCTGATTCATGCAAGATATTTTTTATAAGTTGATTACATATAAATTAAGAAAATAATTCCAGCAAAGAAGCTGGAGACCAGAAGGGAAGCCTTGGGAGATACTGGACAATAGCTACTGCTGAAAGGAGTAGTATATGACTACTTAAAGGGAGATATAATTGGAGAAGCTACAGAAAGAATATTTAAACGATGACTATTTGAGGATGTTAAAATGTATAGCCTGATTGAGACATGTATTTAAATGTAGTCATACGTAAAAATGAAGAGAGCACATGGTAGCTCATAACCATGTCTGATGAGTATGTTTTCATTATAATCTAGAATAGTATATTTAATTTAAAGAAAGTGCATATCTAGCCTCAGGGTCTTGAGGAATATACTAAGCTATAATCTGAATGAGAAAGATGAAATGAAAAGGCCCTAAAATCTGCTTTTCGGTATAAAATACACACATAGTCATTCTTACATCGTAAACTTTTTGTGACTGTTGCTTGATAAAATTTTAACTATCTAACTTAATTTGGTGTGTTTTATCTCCTCCCTGATTTAAATGCCTTATGTACTTATATGGACTTCAGCCTTCAAAGGTCAGTTTACCAAGTCTTATGAGCTTACAGACTCTATTCACTCTTTATCATTTATTTTGGACAAAACACATATTCACCCTTGATCATTATTTTTTTTCTCCATGTCATGCATCAAATAGGATAGACCATATATACATTTCAACAAAGATTAACTTAGGATCCAAGTAATGTACAAAGAACTAGTATATTAATTGCTTGAGCATTATTTAAGATATGCCCTTCCTTACTCCTCATATATTCTCATGAATAGTCAGATAAAATAACTCACAATTGCTTATTCAGTATTTTTAATTTATGTAGAAAAATAGAAATTGAGATTAATTAGTCCCTCATTTCTACTTAGAAATATTTCTACTTATTTGCAATGTAATGATATATAACATCTTGTATTCTCTGTAATACTTCTCTCACAATTCAGATAAAAGCTTTTGGAAACAATCCTGATAAGAGATGATAAAAGAGGCATTCTAAATAAGGAAATTGTCTTTGGACTACAAACTACTCTGAGATAATTTTAAATATACAATGTTTAATTCTTGGGCATGGGAGCAGTAGGCATCTGCTGCTGTTCCCTAAAATAATTGTAGGTCTATTTGGCCAATATTTGAACATACTATGTCAATCTATTTCACTTTTCTGATTCTTTCATAAACACAGATTACTCTTAAACATAGCTTTGCAAATTGAAGCAACTTGCATAGATTAAAAATAAATATTATCATGCAAATTCATGGAATTATGGGTTTTACTATTTAGCCTGTTGGGTTTGCTCTCCAGAAATATATTAAGTCTCATTGTAGATCATTTTGACACCAGACAAGTTTCAGGAATCAAACTGGAAGTTAATAGCTGTACACAAATTGGAAGCAGAAGAGTGAAGTTTCAAGTTCTTCTTCATGAACAAACGATGGCGACTCTACAATCTACTATATTTCCTCAAAGCAAAGCAAGGTC
Organism: Montemys delectorum; assembly: GCA_019843815.1. Classification (NCBI taxonomy): domain Eukaryota; kingdom Metazoa; phylum Chordata; class Mammalia; order Rodentia; family Muridae; genus Montemys; species Montemys delectorum. The sequence goes on from JADRCD010198237.1 coordinate 40,433, forward strand.
ATGTTCTGTGGAAAACATGGGAAATGTGGCATTAGTATGATTGCCAACATGAGAATGCTTTACTGAAGGTCATCTCAGGGTTCCATCTAGATGATAGATGCCTGGAACAAATAACATTTTGAAAATTTACTAAGACCTTCATTTCTTCTTAGAGCCTACACAGAACATAAATATATCCTCATTCTAACTGATCTAATTCTTTAAAGGAAAGAGCTACAATGATTAGAATTTAATATATACCATCCCCTATAGAAGCACAACTATTCTATAAATTATAAAATGAACCCTAACCAGTTCAAACAGAACACTTCTTTGAAATGGCTTTTGTGGATCTAAGAATCCTCTTTAGTAACATGCATGTTGGCTGAATATTCTGACATTCAAGTATCTATTGTTTGCATACACATACATATATTTAACTTCAATGTCAATTATAGTTTTATTCCTACTCATCTTACAAAAAGTTTGGAAAAAAGAGTTGGACAATGAAAATACATTGTAGTTGTGGCCATGTAATTTCCACATTGCCTTTGTCCTCCTGTTTTCATACTTAAATTTCATGTCGAAAAATGCTCAATGCAATTAATATAACCACAGCTTCAGATTCCTCAAAAGTAGAGAATTAGTCATAGTATAGATTGAAAAATGTGAACACAATAGCATAGGAAAAGCTTGCTTTAATTTTGACAAAACAAGATAATGCAGTGACTCAAACCAAATTTATCTCCTACTAGTAAATTTTACCAAATGAAGGTATTTTCCTAATTGCTCAAAGTTATTAACTGCATCAGTTTTCCCATAATTACATGTGTTGATTAATAATCTTAATATTATCAATACTCATTTAATTATCAGTAATAATATTAAAACAAATACATAATTAAAAGAGTACTGTAGGAATAAATTCAGCAGGAGTATCTTAAAGTGACCCGTAGCTGTTAGTAGCTATAACCTTGTAATTACAGTTGTAAAAACATACTTATTTTAAGTCATGCCTGCAGTGATTGATACTTGCCATAATTTTATTATGTGTAGCTGTTGTACATATAATTGGATTGTTTTTTTTCCCACACTCATTATCCCATTTTCTTATTTTACAAAAGATCTTATTTTCCACATGGCTGGTAAAAGTAAAGACAAAAGAAAACAAATACTCCCTAATGCCTTTCATGAACAGAATTGGAGAGTTCTTGGTGGTGCTGCTTCAAGGATATTGGCAAGAATTTGGCATTGGGCTAGGACAAACAAGTAGGGTTAAGTTCTTAATCATCTCGATGAGTCTCTGAATACCATGGGACCTTACTTTATGCCTTGTTTGTTCCTTGACTGATTTGTTTTTAGTACTTGCCATATTCTTTGCATCCACCTACATTTATATAAAACCAGACTGGGAAAAAAATTAAACATGCCTCAGCATTTTCTGGAGTCATAATATAATGCTGTCTGACTGCCTTCTCTTTTTTTAATCCTCACTCCCTCCGTTGAGACCCTGTTGACTGACTGATGTGGACAAACAAATAATCAAAATAAAATAGTGAGAAGACCCAATCAGAAAAAAAAAATGCACCAGCAACCTGAACAAAGAATATTCAAAAGAAGAAAAATATACTTAAAATATATTTCTAAAATTATTTATTTTCCATAGCAATAATAGAAATGCAAATCAAATCACCTGGAGAATTAATTATACCCTGACCAAATGTGGAAGATCAACAAAACAAACTACAAAAAGTGTTGGAGAGGACATGAGGATAGAGGGACCTTCGTGCACTGTTAGTGAGATTGAAACCTGGTTCAGACATTGTAAAAATTAATGTGGTGGTTTCTCAAATAACAAAAGATAAATAAATGCGATATGTTACTCATGTGTTCAAAAGATTCAACATCCTACACTTTCTCAGGCATATCCATTGCAGCTCTATTCACAATAGCTTGAAATTTAAAATAACCTAAATATTCATCACTGGACAAAAAAAAAATAGATAAGGAAATTGTACTACATATACACTGCAGAATATTATGAAGCCAGACATTTAATGTATGTGACAATATTTACTTTATTTAGTTTCAGATTAAATTGTGATAATCAAAATTATCACAATTAAATGAGAAATATGTTTTACCACTAAGCAATTTGATATTGAACATATGAACACATTGAAGTCATAGATTTTTAACCTATAATGCCAGGTATAACTATTTTTATGAAAAAAAACTTAAATAGATTTTTAAATCCCAATTAATATTTAAGTAGCTATCACATTGGTCCTGAGCGTAGATTGCAATTAAAAAGCTAGTAGGAAAAAAAACTTATCATAGAACTTATTCTTCCAAATGGAAAAATTAACATTGTTTCAATAACTTGTAATTTTTATAATACTTCATTAGAGACTTTTACTAATGGTACCTATTATCTTCACAGTCATCTCAAATTAGGACTAACTGTAGATGATGTCAGGGTAATTAGTCCAGTAAGTATCAAAGAGTGTAACAAATTATAATGTCCTAAATCATTTAAGTCATCAGGTTACAAGCATAAATCCATAGATTCTTTGCAGGATAATTACAATACAGAGACAATGATAAAAGATGTCAGTCTTTTAAAGAAAATTGTACATAGTAGTTATTATTAAAAATTTTAAAAAGTTGCAGAATATAATGCTTTTGTGGGGGAAATGAACTGTTAATTTTTTTTTAAGTCTAACAGGATTGTAATGCCTTCTTTATGACTCTGCATGCAATGACCTCACTTTAATCTACCAAACCTCACTTGCTCAAGGTTTTTCCCTAATAGAGGTACAGCTGGTGACCGAGCTTTTAGCATGAGAATTTTGGAGGCAATTCAGACCTGAATAAAGTGCATTAAAGCTTTTGTGGATATCATTAACGACTCTCTGAGGTGTAAAATATTATTAATATGGCATTTGTTTTAAGATCTTAGGATGAATGATAGAGGAGACTGTGAGAGATGGAACTGATTGTAGAGCAGACAACAGTGATTTTGCATTTGTCTCAGTCCTGATACAAGACCCTAAACAATGAAACCTCAGAAGTCTTGACAACCAAGAACTCTAAATATACCTTTGTTTCTTTTCAAAGCAATAAATGTGTTTAAAACCTTGAAATAAACACTTTTTTTTCAGAAGAAGTAAAAGACCTTTGAAATGACAATGAATAATATAAAATTAATGACTGAAATAGAAGAAGACATTAGTTGATGGAAAGATGTTCCATGTGCATTAATTGCTAGAATTAATATTTTGCAAGTGGCTAAGTGACAAAATAAAATCTATAGACTCAAAGAAAATAACTATACAACTCTAATACTATTTTTCCAGAAATAATTCTAGAATTTGAAAATTCTTAGGAAAGCACAACATACATCAAACACCTAAAGCAATTCTGAGCAAAACACAGTGCTCAATTAGCTCCATACCTGAAGTCAAGTTACACTGCAAAGCAATATTAACAACAAAGTGAAACAAAAGTACTTCATGGTACTGGATGTAAATCCAAGATGCAGTTCAGTGGAGTACAATGGAGGATCCAGACCCAAGTCCATGATGTTACTGCTCTCTGATTTTTTTTATAAATTTGTAAAAGCTATGGTTAGAATTATGCAGCTTTATAACAAATAACTCTGAGAAAATTGCAAATCTTTCTGCCAAAGAGTGACACAAGTTCTTTATCTCTACAAATTAACACTAATAAACCAATGGAAATATCTTACCTTTGAAACTTTGAAACTATTGGAACAAAGAGTCGATAAAACTATTCAAAATATAGGTCTAGGGCTGGGTTTTCAAACCACAGTTGCTCAGGTAAAAATGTCAAAAATGAGCAATGTGGTCCTCAGGACTTCAAAAACATAATTTATTTGTTGGGCTGGAAAGATGAGATATCAGTTAGGTGTATTTGTTGATCTTCCAAAGGCCCCAAGTTTGATTTTCAGAACCCAAAATCTGAACTTAATCATCTATAATACTATATGGTCTGTCACCTTTTGCTGGCCTGTATGCATATTGCATATCCATATGGTGTATAGAGATACTTTCAGGCTAAACACACACACAGAAAAAAAATGAAAATAAAACTTTAAAATAATTATCTTCAATAATTTTGTATGTAAGCTATTATATGTAGAATTTGGCTGTTATTATTTTGGGTTTTGCACAAGTGTCAGTAAAGTAGGTTGGTATGCCTACACTGAATTATTATATTAATATAGCCTGAATATGATTTGTTTTAACAAATGATGAGTGTTAAAATATCTATTTGGAATTATTAATTTAAATAGTAATCTTTTTTTATACTTAACTGTTTTTACTAAGTCTAGTCTTAAAAACATGTTCACTGTAATCACATTGAAGAATGTTATGCTATATATTACTATTTTATTATATGTAGAAACAACCCTGTAAGTTTACTTAGTTTGAATTCTACCTTACCAACCTTACCATATATTTTTAACTACTACCTTGCTTTAACTTGTGCTTGAATGATACTTCTATTTGGGTCCATTAATTTCATATATTTTCATATTTATAATATGATTTCCTCATATCTTAATACAAATATGACTTTGGTACTTATATTGTTCATGCTGAATGCTGGAGTAATTTATTGCAAGTTGGCCTTAATTTTGTACATTTTATATATTTGCAGCAGTTGGATATAGCACATTTTGACAAGATAAATATGAAGTAAAATGTAATGCATAACTGTACAGATTACTCATTCTCTTGTTTTCAGGATTTTAGTTTGAATTAGCTTTGAGTTGTTAGAACTTTTGCACTTTACACATGAGCAACCATTTAAAATTTTCTTATGTCATCTATCTCTTAGCATTACTGTTATCTGTGGATTACAAAATGTAAATTATGTTAGCACATACTTATTCTTCCTATGCTTCATATTCAAATCTCACTCTAAGTAAACCTTTTAAATCCCATTAACTTTACACGAGCTTCAAAATTGCAATGGCCTCCTGTAGATTCCCTCTTCCTAACTAACATTACCTACCTGCAGCTAATCTGTCATATGCTTTATGAGTACTCACACCAGCATGCGTGTTTCCCTCCGGATACATTATATTTTTAGGTTATATGTTTGATATATACCAAAGGATTCACTGATAAATATCTTTTTCTCCCATTATAAAATAACGTCATCATAGTCACTTATGAGTTTTTCTATTTGTGTCAATTTTGTTCTTATGTATACCACAGAGTTTTTACTCATGATATAGATTCTGAATCAGTAGAAGGAGTTAAAATAAAATATACTTGTAGGAAAAAATAAGGATGTGACTTAAAGTGATTAAAACTTACAGGGCTCAAAGAGTAGCAGAAGTGCTTTGTTTTCAGCTACCCTGGTGTGTTCCAGGGACTGGAGTGGGGGAGGATTGGAACTATTTGGATAAAATTGAAAACCATTAATTATTATGTAACAATATACTTCCAGTGATAGCCTCAGTGTCTTCTCATTTTCCTCCTCTTTTTTTTCTCTCCTTCTTTATCTGCTCTCTCGTCTCCCCTCTGTCTGTCTCTTTGTTCTTTTCCCCTCATTCCCTCCATCTCCTTGTCTATCTGTATAGCTCTATCTGTCTGTCTGTCATCTGTATGTCTCTCTTTCCCTCTGAATTTTATTAAAACATAACCTTTACCTGATACTACAGTAAGTAATTCAAGTCTTATAGTTATAATGCATTAGAATGCAGCAGTAGGTCGTTAAAGCCTTATGTTTCTGCATTCTTTGGGAGAACAACCATACTCTTTCAATTATAAGAGGATGCATAGTGTCACATATATGTGTCAGCATTATGACAGGTAGGACAAAGGTTTATACTAACTCAGTTTCTATACTGGTCAATCAAAATAAATATATTTGATCTGGTTTTAAATAAAAGTTCAAAAGTATTTTTCCACAGAAACCAGGAAGCAGTTTAAGTTTGGGGGCACGAGGAAAAGGAAAAGTATTTCCATGACACAGAGGCTGACAAATAAATTATACGGTAACTGAAGACGGAATTTTATCTGCATGTGAATTAATGAACCTAAGACGTTAAATTGAAGAATGTGCTCCTTTCTGGAAACAATATAATTTAGCTACAAACAGTTATTCAAAGATGTACACCAGCATGAGTTTGAATCTCAAATGTGTGGCAACAGCACAATGCCTTTAACTTCTTTATAAATTTACAACATCCTCTTGGAGACAGGGAAGAGGTGTGGGATGTGGAACAGTTTGGAGGGCGGACTAAGGGGATATAAAGTCTGGACTGTTAAAAAAGAAAGATTAAAGAATAAAATAAAATAATTTACAGCATCATTGATTGAAAGCTGGACTTCAGAGACTGTGTCTGACTACAATGAGACTGTGTAGATAGATGTAGGGGAAGCATAGGATGGATTTGGGGAGAGGTATGTGTAGAAAAATTTTAATCAAGCTACCTGGCTGCTTTGTCTGCAATACAGACATACCCTTTGTACAAACCTTCAATCTCAAACAATTTAGGTAAAGTTAGTTTGTAGAAGGAAGCAGACATATTTGAAAGTGACACCTAATTGAGGGGCAGACAAAATAGTGAATCAAAGAATAAACTGACAGAATTTTCATGAGAACAACACAGGACAGGAAAGAAAATATTTAAGAGGAGTCCAGGGAAAGAGTTTAGTCAGTTCTTTCTAGTCAGTTGAGTTCAGTGAAGTGGAGTCATCTGGGAGTCACTGCAGTGAGTGTTGTGTAGTGGAGTTGTTTGTTCATGAATACATGCAGTTCAGGGCAGGCTAGAAGAGGCAGTTGAAGAGAATAAGAAGTAGCCAAAAGAATGGAGCTAGAGTTGTGCTTTGTCCAAGCAGCGAAATTCAGTCAGCACCTGAGAGAAGTCAGATGGAATCAGTAAGCTTAGAGAGGAGTGAGCCAGAACAGCTGAGTTGAGTCACCCATCTAGAGTTCAGAAAGAACTACAAAGGGTAGCTTATTCATCCGTAGACCTTGAAGACAACAATTACATTAGGTGAATCAAAGTTACTTTTACATATATGGGAAGAGAAAAAAAAGACATACAGAAGAAAAAATTATAGGTGAATAATAGCATGCTATGCAAAATACTATGAGAAATTCTAATATGGTAATATTTGAACACAAGTTACTTTTTTTTGTGTTCACAATAAATACCCCCCCAGAAAATATTACAATTTCATCAATAGAAAGAGGAAGATGATATTTTGAGTTAACTCACATTTTGTTGAAACTGGAATTCTAAAAACTGAATGGATAAGCAGGATTACTGTTGACTACAGTTATAGGCGATGAGCTTCAGTACAAATCAGGACAGAACTTCACAGAATAAAAGCTTTAAAAAATGACTAGGTAAGAATCAAAAAAGATGATGGGAGCAGAGAACAATGTTGAGGAACACAAGGATGAAATTATAAAGCTGTTGGGAAAATGATTTTTTTTTTCAAACATCCATTGAACTTGAAGTTTCCTAATGCATTAGAAGGATCCTGAAAAGGAGACAGATAATTCTGAGATGCACAGCAGCGTTGTCTATGAGTATAAAGGACATATCAATCAAAATGTAAAATAACATGATTGTATGAGGAAATATCATTTGACTTTTATACTGTGAACACCCTCTAGAAAAGATAGATCTTTTAAATACAAATATATCTGACAATTCTTTAAAACAAGTAATTCATCATTATGAAATTCTTAAATTTTAGATGTTTAGGAGATTTAGAGACCTAGTATTTGAGGGAAAAATCCACATAATTAAGATATCTGTAAATATTAACCAAAACAGAGATAGTCTAACAGAGTATCTACTTAAAAGTCATGCAGAAAAAGAGGGTCCAGCTACAAATAATGTACACAGGGTAAAAGAAACATTAGTAACTTTGAGCAATATGATTTAATAAGAAATAAAAACAAAAAGGTAAAAACAATAAACAAATATTTATGATTTTATGAGGTTATGAAACTTAAGATTATGCCAAAACTATGTCTGAGATCATAGTAAAAGTTGGGATATTGACAAATTTAAGAATTATTTAGAGCACATAGGAAAAAAATAAAAGAAAAAATTATGAAAAAAATAAAGAAATAGAGAGGCGGAGGAGAGAAATTAGCTACCAAACAGAATGGCCAAGAAGCTCTTAATGAAAAATTCAAAATCTTCAGTCAAAAGGAAAATGCAAATAAAAATGACTTTGAGATTCCATCTTACACTTGTAAGGATGACCATGATCAGTAACCCAAGGGACAGCACCTGCTGGCAAGAATGTGGAAAAAGGGGAGCACTCCTCCATTGTTAGTAAGATTACAGTACATCCACTCTAGAAATCAATTTGGAGGTTTCTTAGAAAATTAGAAATAAGTCTATACCATTCCTGGGAATATACCCAAAAGTTGTTGCACCACACCACAAGGAAACTTGCTCAACTATATTCTTAGCAACTTTATTCATAATAATCAGAAAATGGAACCACCAGCATGACCCTCAAACAAAGATAAGATAAAGAAAATGTAGTACATTTTCACAATGGAATACATCTCAACTATTAAAAACAAAGATATCATGCAATTTGAAAGCAAATGGATGGAACTAGAATACATCATTCTGAGAAGGTAAGATAAAAGACTTGCATGATATGTCTTGATATATAAGTGGGTAATAGTCATAAAGTATATGATAACCATGTTACAATCCACAGACCCAAAGAAGCTAAGTAAGCAGGAGGGCTCAAGGGAGGATGCTTGAATCTTTTTCAGTAGGGTGAGTAAAATAAATATTGGAGGAGGATGGAGGGAGGGAAGTGGATGGGAGAAGAGGTAGGGAGGGGAACGTTGTTGGAGATCATCTTTGTTTTATTTACTATTCAAGTGATATACCTTTTATTTTTCTCTGTTCCACACATACCACTATAAAATTTGCAGATAAATAGTAATATAATTGATTATTATTCTAGTCATATTAATGTATTTATTTGTGTGTAATTACTATGAACACAATACACTTCTTTAAAGAAAGATTTATTTCTAATTTATCATTGTTTATGAAACATATATGTGAATGCCTTCCGTAGATTCATAATTACAGGTGGTTGTGAACTGACTTATGTGTGTTCAGGAAATGTAATGCTGATCTGGCAGAGCAGCAAGTACTTTTGCTCCTGCTCAGCTCATAAGTTGTCTCCTTGTTTCAATAGTTTTCTATTTTTCTAAACATTACATGAATAATTTCTGATCATCATTTTGATGTGTCTTTAATAATAGTGCCTGTATTACTTAGGCATTTTTTCCAAGTGGTTTCACATACTAAATATTAAATGAGTATGCTGTTACAGTTCACTAGAGTCAGATATTGTCCATGCCAATAGATCCTTTATCTCCATTTATTTAATTTTCTTCCTAAATAGACAATTCCTTTAATAGACAAGTATTCTTAAATAATTCTGATTTTAAAGTGTTAATGTACTAAAATATTAATGAACTTTACCTAACTTGCCAAGTACAAATCAGATTATTTAGTAGAATTAAAGAAAAGCTACTATATTTACCTACACTTGTGTTTTTCCTTGTACTTTTTCTTTATGATATTTCATCAATCTTTGTTTTTCATTTTTTTTCCTTTGGTTGCTGACATCTTTCTACAACTTTCCCTTTATCTAGAAAATTCTTTTTTTTTATTTTTATACCCAATTGATATCTATCTTTGTATTTTATTTAGGGTGTCTATTTTGCTTCTCTTGGTACTTACAAGCCTCAGTATTATTTCCTTCTGGCCTGTGTGGTCTCTAAAGTGAAATTCAACCCATTCCATTACTTTTCTTCTGTGGGTAAAATATCATTTCTCTCTAAGTGTTAAGAAAAATCATCTTTGGTAATAGTCAACAAATGCAGACACTATCGTAGATGCTAAGAAGTTCTTGCTGACAGGAGCCTGATATAACTGTCTTCTGAGAGCCTCTGCCAAAGCCTGGCAAATACAGAGGTAGATGCTTACAGCCATGTATTGAACTGAGTACAGTTAGATAAAAGACTGAAGGAACTGAAGGGGTTTGCAATCCCATAGGAAGAACAACAATATCAACCAACTAGAATCCCCAGAGCTCCCAGGGACTCAATCACCACCAAAGAGTACACATGGAGGGACCCACTTCCCCAGCTGCATAGATAGCAGAGGATGGCTTTGTCAAGCATCAATGGGAGAAGAGGTACTTTGTCCTGTGAAGGCTGGATGCTCAAATGTAACTATTTGTAGATTCTCAGGCCAAAAGTTTAAGCATTAGTGAAAGGACTCATGATCAGAGAGTTACTGAAATGTGCCTAGATCTTTGCATATATTATCTTTCTAAATAAAGATTGAAATATTCAGCTATCTACTGCATACAATTCTATAAGCTTATTTGAAAATGTATCTATTCTTGACCACAAATTTTTTTAAATATGGAGCTGTCTCTCAATGGTTTTAGTATAGTAATATTATTGCTTTTGATGCAGCAACCAGAGAATAATAGTAATTTAAATTTATTATGTAAAGCAGATTGGTATACCATTATTCAATCAAGAAAGGGAATCCCAAGGCACAACTTTACATTTATAAAGAACATAAAGATAAGTCTTATAATTAGATAATATATTTTAATATTCTAAGTTTGAGCATATAGTAACAGATGGAAATCAACTTTTATATTTAATAAAAAGCTCATGCCCAGATGATCTCCACGAATAATTAAATTAAGCTTTTAGAAAAATTAGTATTTTTTCCATCACTATAAACATAAAATAAGTACCATGATTTGAAGATAGTCTTTATTGTTTACTGAAACCTAAACAATCTGATGGTGGTGAAAAGGCTCTGAATTTGTAGGTAATCCTACTTTAAAAAATAAACTTATCTTACTCATATATCTAGAGCTAGGTAAATTGAAAACAATAAACATTAAATACCAAATTTTTAGTGTTATGAAAACAAACTTAAGTGCTAGGAAAACAAACTACCTTACTGGGCAATTATTAAATTGAAATGAGCTTTAAATGAGTTTTCTAGCCCTGCATATTAGATTCTTATTTTATTTGTTGTGATTCAAATAAGCAGTAATTAAATATTCTAACATGTGACCTGATGCATTCTGGTTTGAACTTAAACATCTATTTTACAAATTGGATACTGGGATTCTTTTGAAAGAAGTAGGTCAATTAAAAGTAAGGAAAGCCAGAAGTCCAGATGGCACTGAATTTACCCAACTAAAATTAACTACCCTAGATTTGGCTCGTTCTCATTATTCAATTATTCATGTGATACATGTGAAAATCTGGCAAATTGGAAAATTGCCGGTAATTTGCCCCGTCAATGGAAGATGACTCACTTCTAATTACAGACTCATCTAAAATAACTATCTTCCCTTTCCCTCTAGATATTTTAAATGCAACTGACATTGTATTAATACATTTAACAATCAAAGAAAGTCATACGTAATTTAATTTTTCTTGAGTTACTAATTCAAGGAGCAATTCACATAAAGTTAGCAAGCGTTCATCTACTGGGAAAGAACACCACCTTTCACTAAAATAACTGTTTTGTGTTTAAAATTAGACAAATGAGGAAAAGAAATAGTCCATAGTCATGTGATTCTGCCCCCAATGAGTTTTAAGACCCCAAATGAATAATTTTATCATGTAAATTTACAAAGAATTTTTCTTTATTTTGGTTTAAAAGTTTTACTTAAAGCTAAAATGTTAAGAATGCATACTTTACATAATTATGTTAAATAAAATAATTACTATGCAGATCTTATGTGACTCTCTTTGATTTTAACAAAGTATAAGAGATTTCCTTGAATTTCTCATATATCACTATTCCATACATATGTAAATCAGAATGCTACTACATTTTTATAAATTAATTATTTTTTTTACACTCTGTATTTTATTCCCCTGCCATCCACACTCCCACTGTTTCATATCCCATACCTACTCCATACCTACCTGTCTCCATGTGGATATTCCCGTCCCTTTACCCCACCTGACCTCTAAGCTCCCTATGGCCTCTGGTCTCTTGAGGGTTAAGTACATCATCTCTGAATGAACACAGACCTGGCAGTCCTCTACTGTATGTGTCTTGAGGGCCTCATATCAGCTGGTGTATGCTACCTCATTGGTGTCCCAGTATTTGAGAGATCTTGGGAGTCCCGGTAAATTGGGAATGCTGGCCTTCCTACAGTAACACCCTTCTTGCAAACTGAATCCAAGAACGCATTGAAATCACCATCCACAACAATCAAGTAGGGTTCATCCCAGGGATGCAAGGTTGGTTTCATATACAAAAATCCATTAAAGTAATCCACTATATAAACAAATTAAAAAAATCACATGATCATCTTTTTAGATGCATAAAAAGCATTTGATAAAATACAACATCCTTTCATGTTAAAAGTATTGGAGAGATCAGGAATTCTAGGCCTATACCTAAACATAATAAAAGCAATTTACTTCAAACCAACAGCCAATATCAAATTAAATGGAGACATAGTTGAAGCAATCCCACTGAAATCAGAGACAAGACAGGATGCCCACTCTCCCATATATTTTCAATATAGTACTCCAAGTGTTAGCTAGAACAATAAGACAACAAAAAGAAATCAAGAGGATAAAAATTGGTAAAGAAGAAATAAAGGTATCACTATGTACAGATGATATGATAGTATACATAAGCGATCCCAAAAATTCTACCAGAGAACTTCTCCATCTGATAAACAACTTCAGCATAGAGGCCAGATATAAAATTAACTCAAATAAATCAGTAGCATTCCTTTATACAAAGGATAAACAGGCTAGAAAGAAATTATCGAAACAACTCACTTCACAATAGCCACAAATAATATAAAATATCTCGGGGTAACTCTAACCAAACAAGTGAAAGACATATGACAATAACTTCAATTCTCTCAAGAAAGAAATCAAAGAAGATCTCAGAAAATGGAGAGATCTCCCATGCTCATGGATTGGCAGAATTAACATAGTAAAAACGGCCATCCTACCAAAGGCAATCTATAGATTCAATGCAACCCCCATCAAAATACCAACACAATTCTTCAAAGACATGAAAAGAGCAATTCTCAAATTCATCTGGAAAGGCAAAAATAAGGAGCATATGTCCTTATTACATGTTGGAGCATTTTCTGGGTATATGCCCAGGAGTGATATAACTGGGTCCTCTGGTCCCATTTCTGGAGGAACCACCAAAGTGATTTCCAGAGTGGTTGTACCAGCTTGCAACCCCACCAACAATGGGGAAGTGTTCCTCTTTCTCTACAACCTCTCCAGCATCTGCTGTCACCTAAGTTTTTTATCCTATCCATTCTGACTGGTGTGAGGTGTAATCTCAGGGTTGTTTTGATTTGCATTTCCCTGATGACTAAGGATGTTGAACATTTCATTAGGTGCTTCTCAGCCATTCTGTATTCCTCAGTTGAGAATTCTTCGTTTAGCTCTGTATCCCATTTTTTAATAGGGTTATTTGGTTCTGTGGTGTCTAATTTCTTGAGTTCTTTGTATATATTGGATATTAGTCCTCTATCAGAGGTAAAGATCTTTTGTAGGTAAAGATCTTTTCCCAATTTGTTGGTTGCCGTTTTGACCTATTGACAGCGTCTTTTGCATTAAGGAAGCTTTGTATTTTATGAGGTCCCATTTGTCAATTCTTGATCTTAGAGCATAAGCTATAGGTGTTCTGTTCAGGAAATTTACCCCTATGTCCATGTACTGGAGACTCTTCTCCACTGTCTTTTCTATTAGTTCCAGTATATCTGGTTTTGTGTGGAGGTCCTGGATCCACTTGGAATTGAGCTTTGTACAAGGAGATATGAATGGATCGACTTGCATTCTTCTACATGCTAACCACAAATGAGCCAGCACCTCTTGTTGAAATGCTGGATGGTTTTAGCTCCTTTGACAAAGATCAAGTGACAATAGGTGTGTGGGTTCATTTCTGGGTCTTCAACTCTATTCCACTGATCCATCTGCCTGTCACTGTACCAATACCATGCAGTTTTTATCACAATTGCTCTGAAGTACAGCTTAAAATCAGGGTTGGTGATATAATGAGAGGTTCTTTTATTGTTGAGAATAGTTTTTGCTATCCTGGGTTTTTTGTTATTCCATATGAATTTGCAAATTGCTCTTTCCAAGTCTGTGAAGAATTGAGTTGGAATTTTGATGGGGATTGCATTGAATCTGTAGATTGCTTTCAGCAAGATGGCCATTTTTACTATATTAATTCTGCCAATCTACGACCATGGGAGATCTTTCCATCTTTTGAGGTCTTCTTCAATTTCCTTCTTCAGAGACTTGAAGGTTTTTATCAAACAGATCTTTAATTGCTTAGTTAGAGTCACACCAAGATACTTTATATTATTTGTGCCTATTATGAAGGGTGTTGTTTCTCTAATTTCTTTCTCTGCCTGTTTATCCTTTGTGCAGAGGAAGGCCATTGATTTGCTTGAATTAATTTTATATCCAGCTACTTTGCTGAAGTTATTTATTAGGTTTAGGAGCTCTTTGGTGGAATTTTTGGGGTCACTTAAGTATACAATCATATCATCAGCAAATAGTGACAATTTGACTTCTTCTTTTCCAATTCGTATCCCTTTGAATTCCTTTTGTTGTCTAATTCCTTCGGCTAGGACTTCAAGTACAGTATTGAGTAGGTAGGGAGAGAGTGGGCAGCCTTGTCTAGTCCCTGATTTTAGTGGGATTGCTTCAAGTTTCTCTCCATTTAGTTTGATATTGGCTACTGGTTTGCTGTATATTGCTTTTACTATGTTTAAGTATTGGCCTAGAATTCCTCATTGTTTATGTAGTAGAACCAAAAGTGATTTTCTGTAATGGACCAAGTATGTTCCAAATAGAAGCTTCCTTGATGATGAATGAGAAATACTTTTACATGTGATATAAGAATAATTGTTTAGAGTGTACTTGAAGATATTGCTGGGTTAATAAAGTGCAGTTGTTTATTCAACAGTAATACTAATGATTTCATTGTCTCTGGGTAGATGGGCTAGGTTTCTGTAGTGGCTATTTCTGGTTGTCAACTTGACTATGTCTGAAATGAATTACAATCCAGAATTAGAAGGCTCACCTGTAGCCCTAATCTGGAGGCTGAGAGATACAAGTTTCTGACCTGAATCTTGGCATAGAGACCTTGAGGAATAGTGGCTACGAATCCCACAGGATTAACATAGA
>JADRCD010198238.1:0-45126 GCA_019843815.1 Montemys delectorum
GCCCGGCCTCGTCTCCTCGTGGGATGGTGCGAGTCTGCGACCTGCTCCTGAAGAAGAAGCCACCGCAGCAGCCGCACCACAAGGCCAAGCGGAACCGGACTTGCCGACCCCCCAGCAGCAGCGAAAGCAGCAGCGACAGCGACAACAGCGGCGGCGGCGGCGGCGGCGGAGGAGGCGGCGGCGGCGGCGGCACCAGCAGCAACAACAGCGAGGAGGAGGAGGACGACGACGACGAGGAAGAGGAGGTTTCTGAGGCAAGGGCCTGGTTTCACCTCGAGGAGGGCGGAAGGGACCGTGAAGGGCCTAAGGTGGGAGGGGACTGGCGCTGGGGACCGAGCCCTCGGGGCTGACGATCTGCCTTGGGGACCGGGCTTTCGACTGCCCCCTTTCTTTGCTCGGCCTGAGTCGTGAGGTGTGGGCATGTGGGGGAGGGTAGCTGACACGTGGGGGTGGGAGGACCGGGGGAGCGCTCGGAGTTGGTGAGGACCTCGGTAGCCCACGATGCTTCTTCGCGGGGTTAAGGGCGGAGGGAGGGCTTGGGTAGATTCCCGGGTGGCACTTTGGGGCAGGAGGGTGGTCTCTCTGGGGCCAGGAAGGCCACCTCATTCCCGGGCCGGGGGGGGGGGGGAGCTAAAGCGGGAGGGGTAAGATAATAGGTAGGGGAGTCTCTGGGGGACCGATTGCGAGGTTGGTAGTTTTCTGTCAGCGTGAGGTGGCCGAGAGCAATTCTGGAGGGGCTGTAAGATCCTAATGGACTCGGAGCTAAGTGTTTGGATCTGGGAGAGACACGTGAGAAGCTGTACTTTTCCATACTGTTTTGCTGCAGGGCTTTTCTTTCTTCCTCCCTTCTTTTCTTTAACTTGCGGCTGCTGGAGTTAACGTTCACTTCCTCGATTTTTCAAAGATTTTGGATGAGCCAATCTTATATCCATCCGTATGCTTTTACAAAGGACTTAGTACATAAAAATTCTGTGTGGTGCTGTACGTGTATGTGTAGTAACTCCATCAGGGTCTCCCTTCAGAAGAAATGATCAAGCCAGATCCCGCTTCTATTGAATCAATTAGGTGACTTTATTGATTTATTGTAAAGTAAGCAGGGGGAGAAGGTCGGCTCTGCACCCAGGCTTGGCAGGGACTGGGATAGGGAGGCCTTATGTCCTAGTGATCTGGTTTCATAACTCTTTATAGTTTTTCCTGGGTCTACAGACAGGCGGCGTTGGAGGACCTTATTCCTTTAACCCAGAAGCTTAATGAACCATACTGATAGCAAACTCTGACCTACCAGTTGTTAGCGCTTTTAGAACAAACTCTCTTGTCAGTACTATGAAATGGAAGCATGAAACACTGTGATGTGGAGGAAATAGGAACTTGAGACAGCAGAGGAGAGACGCTGTAAAAGTTGATTAAAACTTCGTTCTAAGAGAGAAGACTAATGGAACTATCCAGAAATAACTACTTGCCACACCTAGAGCCTGGTAAAAGGCTGCTTTTGAGTTAGTTTTCTTCTTCTTTCCCGTCCATGTTCTGTTTAAGTAGAGACCTTGGAAAGGGACTTGAGGCTCACCTCTCAGCAATAAGACAAAAATTTTTTTTTTCTAATCTTAGATTACATGAAGCTACATAGAAAAAGTTCTAAGAGTAGGACTTACTATATACCTCAAAACTTCTCTCTTCTGTTACTTTTCTTAAGCCTGTTGTGGTAAATTTGTATGGGTAGTTTGTACGTGCTTTTTGATTGTTTCGGGATAGTTTGTTGCTCAGGCTTCATTATGAGCAATGGAGACAAGGCTTGCTGTCCAGCAGGCCTAAGGCCCTAGACACCATTAAGTCAAGCAAACAAAAAGAGAAAACAAAACTTTACTATTGAAACAATAATGAGAAGGATGGATGAAATCCTTTTTGTTTTGGTATTTAGGATTAATAATTTGTAATTCTCTGAGCTTTGTAATTCTCAGAAGTGGGAAGGACTTTTCCCCTGCAGCTCAGCCTCTCTATTTTAAAAATAAGGGCTTCGAGGTTTAAAGGAAACTGGAGGATAGTGTCTGATAGTTACAAAAGTAGGAATCAAAGTGTTTAGAGACTCAGTGACAACTGTACATTTTTGTCTCCCTTCTGACCTATTTCAAAAACTGGTGCTGCATTTCAGGTTTAGCAGCTGTGAGTAAAACACCAGTAGTAAGATTTTAAGTTTTCTAACATTAAGCTCTGGTTTGGAACAAGGCCATATACTTAATGTAATGCTTAAAGAAGTATTCTGCTGGAGTTGGAGAGATGGCTCAGTGGTTAAGAGCACCGAGTGCTCTTCCAAAGGTCCTGAGTTCAGTTCCCAGCAACCACATGGTGGCTCACAACCATCTGTGATGTGATCTAATGTCCTTTTCTGGTGTGTCTGAAGACAGCTACAGTGTACTCATATGCATAAAATAAATAAATAAGTAATTCTTAAAAAAAAAACGTATCCTGCTGCAAACTTCACCTACCCTAGATAGTTTTGTCCATGGCCTAATATTTCCTTAAGTGTTAGATGGCTCCAAGCTTTGTAGGTATGTTACTTTTGTAGGTCTGAGTGTTGATCCTTAGTGTGTTTTGCACTGTCATCTGCACAAGTAAAGCAATAGGTTTGTCATTTGTCGGTCAAATAGATGTAAGAAAGCTGAGCCATTAAAAAGATGTCTGTAACACATGATAAGAAATAGGCAAGATAGAAAGGAGTAGTTCCCTCTGGACTGGTCTCCATACTGTGATCAGAGTGAAGGAGTGAAGCTCCCAGCTGTGTGCTGCAGCTTAAGTCAGGTGGGAGGGTTGGGTTGTGCAACAGTTTCTTTTCTCTTTCTTCACTCACCTGACATGTCTTCAGAAGTTTAATTTTCAGGACTGGGAAGTGTACTTTTTTTTTTTTCCAAATTAGTTTTGCCTACACAGTTTAAAAATGTAGATAATCTGATCCTTGAACTAATTCTCCTGTAAACATCATCAGAAGATTAGGGGGGAATCTGAAAGTGGATACGTCTGCAGTGAAGGATGACCTAACATGACAAAAATATATTGGTTTTGAAGAAATGTTAGCTGGATAGCCTATGTCTGGTGAAAGAGGAAAAAAGGGAGAGATTAAAAAGGATTTAAATAAGGGCGTTAGTTGTGAGTTGTAGTGCCTGGTTACAAGTCCTATTTATCCATTAGAGTAGCTATCTCCAGACTATCTCAGGACGGATGGTGCTGTTTGGATGCTCGAATAGCCTCAGCTATACCTGGAAAGCATGTAAAAGATGAAAACTTTCCCTGGCTCTTCCCTTCGTTTGACCCAAGACTTTAGCTCTAAGTTGAAAGTGTAATTTGCTCAGCTTTCAATGGGCTACTGACTAGTAAAGAACAAAATATGTTTCCCAACATAGAAGCATTTGGTACATTAGATTAAATTACATATTTACAAGAAAAAGGTAGAATTGAAAGAGTTTATACTTCATTTCAGAAATAATATTGCATTCTATTGAACACACTTTGAGATATGAATGGAAGGCAGCTTTCTCTAAAGCACAATTCAAGGGAGGAACTATTAATGATAGAACTTTTACGTTCAAGAGCAGTGTTGTTGTTGTTGAAGAGAAAGGCATAAAATACAAGTATGGTGGGAGTCAATCAGAATTCCACCTATATTCGAGGAAGGTGTGGTTTTTAAATAAGAGGTAAACTTAGTGAAGGACTTTAGACAATGGGGGCCAGTGAGTTAGTGCTGAGAGTACTCAGAGGCCCAGCAAGGCCAGGAGACTCCCATCTGTAAAAGAGGTAGGGGTGGGATGGAGGGGTGAGGGGGCTGTCGCTAAGTTAGACTCTTGACACTAATTTCTTCTTTCATTTCTTTTATTCTTTTAATGGGAAGATGTTAGGTTCCTCTGTTGTAAATGCATGAAATCAGATTAGCCCAGAGAAACTTGCCTGTAACCTAGTTCTGTTTCTTCAACTAATGTAGCATTATTTTTAAAATGGATAATTTTTGAAGAATTTCTTTCTTAATTATTTCCTTATCTTCTATTTAAAGAGGACTTGATTCAAAAGAAAAAAAAAAGGGACACCATACAGATCTATTCAGTTCTAGGGAGAATCCAGAGTTCATTTAGAAAATCATGGAGTTTCTTCTTCCTTTCTTGCCTTCCTTCTTAACCTGTGAATAGCTGATTTGGATTTTAACACTGTCAAGCCTGCCCCCCCCCCCCCCGCCCCTGCTTTTGTTTTAAGTCAGAGTCTCACTGTGTAGCTCTTTCTGTCCTACAGCTCACACTGTAGACCAGGCTGGCCTTGAACTCACCAAGATCTGCCTGCCTCTGCCTGGATTAAAAGATGTACCCAGCAATGTTTTAATTTATTAATTACTTTGAGTTATGAAACGTCCCTAGAGACAGATAACAAGTTAAACTAATCATCATTGGCTATTGAATGCCTAATAGGTGCTTTATGCCCTAATATTCTAACAGACTAAAAAAATAGTACTTGAGTGCCCATTGTGTCTGAAGACTTGGCTAATGGTTCTGAGCATGGACTGTGTGTGGAGTTTGTATTGAGTTCTTTGACCCATCACTTACTAGTGTTATGGTTTTGATTTAGTTACTTAACCTCTCTAGCTCATTTTCTTATATATAAATGGGATAATAGATCCTACTTATAGCAGTTAAGAAAGTGAAAGGAGTTAATAGTTTTTATGTTTTCTCATTTTACTGTCTTTATAAACCTATGAAGTAGATACCACTATGTTTATTTCACTATTCAAAAATGAGTTCCCACTATATGCTTAATCTATATTGAATAAACAATGACAAACTTTTTAAAAGACATGTAAATTAAGAATGTACCAATGAGTAAACAGGGGAAATGTAAGAATGAAGTTAAATGATTATATATTCTGTTTAAGGAATGTGAGTTTCAGAAGTATAAAACTTTTGCGTCAGGACCAGTTTTCTGTGAAGCCTGATGACTTGAGTTTGAACCCCTGGAACTCACATGATAGAAAGAGAGCACTGACTCCTGCAAGTAGTTCTTTGACCTCCTCACTCCCAATCACCCATTGATTTTTTTATTTTTTGAGACATTGATTTTTACAGGCAGAGATAATAGTTTAAAAGAGGTTTAAGTGACTTTGTGAAGGATGTATATCCTGAGTGTCAGAACAGGATTTAACCTTGGTTTGATTCCAAATGTGCTTATTCTTTTATCATTCACTAATTTTCTATTATGCTAAAAGAAAGATATTTCCTTTAAAATAGAGGTTGTTGACTTGGAGCCTGGATAAGGGTTTTTTTTAAAAAGATTTATTTTATTTATTTTATGTACACTGTAGCTGTACAGATGGCCGTGAGCTATCATGTGTGTGGCTGCTGGGAATTGAACTCAAGATCTCTGCCAGCCCTGCTCGCTCAAGGCCCTGTTAGCTCCAGACCAATTCACTGTAGCTGTCTTCAGACGCACCAGAAGAGGATGTCTGATCTCATTACGGGTGGTGGTTGTGAGCCACCATTTGGTTGCTGGGATCCGAACTCAGGACCTTCGGAAGAGCAGTCAGTGCTCTTACCCGCTGAGCCATCTCGCCAGCCCTGGATCAGACTTATGCAATCATTTATTTTGGTTTGGACTTTTTTTTAACTTTTCTCACAGACTTGTAGCTTATATCCAGCTTTTTATTAGATACTCAGAATGACCTGTTAATCTGACATCCCTTTATTTGGATCTAACTTTTACAAACTGCCTCAGAGAAAGTAAATGGTAACAGAAGGCCTATTGGGATAAGTAGTACCCCCATTCTCTCTTTTCTTTTGAATCTTTACCTTAGGGTATTAGGACTGTTAGGTCTTAAGGCAGAAGCTTGTGGCTTTGCTTTTTATGTCTTCCACAGTACAGTAGTGTATGTTGTGTAAGTCTTGAGAGTCTTAACCATTTGATTTTTATGAAGCCAATTTTCAAGTATGAATATTACATAAATATTCTTTATTAGCTACTTTTTTTTAATAACATTTATTTTGTGTATGAGTACACTGTCGCTGTCTTCAGACACACCAGAAGAGGGCATCAGATTCCATTACGATGGTTGTGAGCCACCATGTGGTTGCTGGGAATTAAACTCAAGACCTCTAGGAAGAACAGCCAGTGCTCTTAACAACTGAGCCATCTCTCCAGCCCTTTGTTAGCTACTTAATCTGGAAAATGTTTGGAACGTCATATCTTAAGGAATTTGTTTGTACCTATTTATATTGTACCCATACAAAATATTTTAATTGGATTCTAATTCTTAGTTTAATTGCCCAAGCTTATAATCAGAAGTGCATGAGAATGACCCTAGTTGTGATTTTCTTTTTCTCTTTTTTTTGGGGGGGTGAGTGGGTGTCCTAGAACTTGCTCTATAGGCCAGGCTGACCTCCAACTCACAGAGATCCCCTTGCCTCTGCCTCCTCAGTGCTGGGATCAAAGGTATGTGCCACCACTGCCTGGCTAGAAATAGCATTTTTACCTTCATAATTGTCAACATTGACTGGTTTTATGTTTTTGTTTAGATTGCTTTTGAGAATTTCGTCATTGATTCCTTACATTGGGCTTTTTTCATGGTGACTTGTTGGTGCTGTTTATGAATATTACTTATGTTGTTCCATATATTCTCTTTGTTTTCACAGCATGAAAACAGTATTTTGCTTAGTAAATTGTATTATTATTTTATGACTCATAGGACACTCCACGCTAGAGACCTTCCTTGATCCTATATATAAAGATTTCCTAGAGTTTTTCTTTTGGTAGTAAGTATTCTGGTTTCCAGAGAAAACTTGGTACTCTTTTGGATACAGGATTTGATTATTTTGTTAATTTCTCTCCTACTCTTTTTCTATGAGTTGCTAAGTCTTGCTTCTTCAGAGAACTTTGCCCTTAGTTCTTTTCCTCTGGTTTCTGTATTTACTAGGTAGTCTTGTTGGTCTTGTTTCCTCCTACACACCTCATTGCACATCCTCTGATGATTTACTGCTTCTTTTGAGTCTTATTTTGAATTTGATCTTACGTGATTTTTGCCTCATCTTCTGTTTTGTTATATTATGTATAAGTCAGTCAGTCACCTTCAAATTGGTATCTCCAGTCTAAACTTGTTTTTGATAATTGAACTGGGATTCTGGCCACCCAACATTTGCCCACACCTTTCTTTGCACGTCTAGCCTTTCTTCTGACTCTTCTCCCTTATGTTTCCTGACTACTTGAGGATGTTGGAAATAAAAGTTTTGAATGATTATCAGTCAGGAATTAATCAGAGAAGCAGAACAGGTAGGAGATTTACATATGATTGGTAGCTACCTGGTTAGCCAGATAGCATTCAGAGATTTATTAAAGGGAAGTCATTGTCTTATAAGATGGTAAGGGCTTCCTAAGGAAGCCAGTCTGGGAGGCAGTTAGGAATTGAAGTACTCTCCAGTGCCTCCTATATTTCAGACATGGTCACGAAAAAGTTACCCAAGGACGTAGCCTCCAAAGGGCAAAATGTGTAAGGAACTTGCACAGTGGCCAGCATGTAGCCCTTACAACTGCTGCCCCAGAAGGCCCTCATTACTCATATGGTCCAACGACTGCTGTGGACTTCCTTTCTATTCCTCTCTAAAAGAACTTTGATTATAGTTACCCTGTCCCTAGTCACCACTATACAGTGGGTTAGGCAAAAGAGGATTTGTTTTCTTTTTAGCTTGCAGAATACTGAACTGGTGACTTCTACTTTGAGCTGTATGTAGTAGCTGAGTGATATTTTTAATTGATTTTCTTAAAGGAAGGAAAGGTAATTGAGTCTGAGCTCAGTTATCAAGAACAAGTTTAGACTGTAGGCACAAATTTTAATGTGACCGACTGGCTTATAGACAGTAAACAAAACAGAAGATAGACAAAAATCATGTAAGATCAGATTCGAAACAAGACCCAAAGGAAGCAGTAAAGTAAATAATCAAAGGGTGTGCAGTTAGGTGGGTAGGGGGAAGCAAGACCAGTGAAACAACCCGAGGACATCATTGCTTTGCGATGTATGGTGGTATACATGTTGGGGTCAGGGGACCACTTTCTCTCCTACTGCATGAGTCTTGGGAATAAAACTCGGTTTTTCAGGCTTGGCAGCAAGCATCTTTATCAGCTGAGCTGTCTCCTGGGTCCTGATCACAACTTTTTGTGATAATTAATGTAGTTTGGTGATAAAACTCTTGTTTGAGAGATTTCAATTTTTATATGACATGAGCAATATAGTAAAAGATCTCCTGTAATTTTTTTTAAAAGATTTATCCATTTTTATTTGTATGAGTACACTGTAACTGTCTTCAGAAACACATCAGAAGAGTGCATCAGATCCCATTGCAGATGGTTGTGAGCCACCGTGTGGTTGCTGGGAATTGAACTCAAGACCTCTGCATGAGCAGTCAGTGCTTTTAACCGCTGAGCCATCTCTCCAGCCCCTGTTTTGTTTTTTGTTTTTGTTTTTGTTTTTTTAAATAAATAAGGGAATTTTATTATTATTTCTGTGGTTATCTGACCCTTCTCCCTTATGTTTCCTGACTACTTGAAGATGAGGGAAATAAAAATTTTGAATGATTATCAGTCAGGAATTAATCAGAGAAGCAGAACAGGTAGGAGATTTATATATGATTGGTAGCTACCTATTGTCTTATAAGATGGTAAGAGCTGTCCAAGGAAGCCAGTCTGGGAGGCAGTTAAGAATCAAGTTTGTGAGCAAGCAGAAACTCATGGCCAAAGGCTGGAGTTCTTCTCCCCAAACATTTAGAAACTAATCGTGAAAAGAGAACAATTATGGACTCAGCTTTTGATCAGAGTTCCAATTTTGATAGCAAGAACAAGGTTTCTTTTAGGAGCTTTTTGAATAGGTCATACTAAGAAAAATCACCCTTGCTAAAACTTAGTTAATTGATTAGGGATTTATATCTTCAAAATCTCAAGGCAGGACTACATTAGTATGTGATTGAAGATACTGTTTACTACAGACTGGTTGCTGCCCTTCTTTCGAAATCTAGATAGAATAGCTAACTAGATTGTCTCATCAAAAACCATCACCCATAGGAAAGCAGCACTTCTTAGTCCGATCTTTGCTACTGTTTGGCAGGAGAAAAATTGCTTTAAGTCACAGAACTATTGAGTATTTTAGAGTACCAAAGCATCCTTGTTTAGCCTGAGAAGTAACTGACCACTGGGCCTCTTGTAGTTTGGAACTGGCTCCTTTAGGCTCCCTTAGTATTGCTTTCACAGCCTTCTGATTGCTGTATTGAGGAATTAGATGAGTGATAATGTGAAAACACTCAGACAGGTACTCTACACAGGGTAGAGTGGGTTTTTTGTTGTTGTTGTTGTTGTTGTTGTTCTTGTTCTTGTTGCGGGTGTTTTGTTTGTTCTTTGTTCCCTTTCTCTGACACTCCAAGCATAGAGATCCACAGATCTAAGTTCTAGCTGTCTTAACTACTTACTGTATCACCCCTTAAGTTGTGTTGCGTATTATAGTAGACACTGGTTACTGAGCCCTTGAAATGTGGTTAGTGGTATCTGAGAGTCTGAGTTTATAATTTTGCCATTATGTATGGCATACATTTAGTCATGCATAGACATTGGCTACCATATCAAAGAGTATAGATATAGAACATTCTCATCAGCACAGAACATTCTGATAGCTCTACCTTGCATTGTTGATTTGATCTAAAAAAAAAAAAATCTAGTGTAGTATAGATTACCCACCAAAATATCTATGTTCCAGATGACCAGGACTGAATCTTGTATCTGGCTATTTCTGTGTTTAGTGATAAAGCCTTTAAATGAGTAATTAAGGTTAAGTCAGGTTATATGGAGAGGCTCTACTCTAGTTTGACTGGTTTCCCTATAAAAGGAAGTTTAGCAATAAATATTTGAGTGAGTTTTCAACTCTCTTAACACTTTTTAAAAAAGTGAATGTGTGTGTGTGTGCGTGTGTGTTCTCGTTTGTGCTTACGTTTGCCTATGTGCCTTTTTGTCTGTACTGATGACATGGATATGTGTTTGTAGAGGTCCAGGATGTATTATTCCTTGATTGTTCTCTACTGTATGAAAGCAGTTCTTACTTGAACCCAGAAGTCTAGTTAGCTGTCTTGTTCCAAATATCTATCCCATCTGCCTCTTACATGTTGGGATTACCAGATGAACTGCCTGCCTGCTAGGCTTTAACATGGGTGGTGGGGACACAGCTCTGTCCATCATGCTTGCACTGCAAGTCTTCTGTCCACAGAGCCATCTCCTCATCCTCCAGAAATTGCTGCTTTTATAAAGTGACAAATCAGAAGTGTTTATGAGTTTCATATGATTAAGTGTAGTACTTTAGGCTACTTTAATGACTTAAAAGATCTTGTTTGCCTGGATTTTTTTTTCATTAATTTGTTTATTCACTTTACTCCCTTATTTATCCACTTTACATCTCACACCCCCTTTCTCCTAGTCTCCCCCTCCCACAGCTCCTTTCTCCATCCCCCCTCCCCTTCTCTGAGTGGGTGGGGCCCCCTGGTATTCCACCTACCCTGGCATATCAGGTCTCTGCAGGACTAGGCACATCTCCTCTCCTTGAAGACAGACAGGGCAGCCCAGTTAGGGGAACAGGATCCATAGACAGGCAGCAGATTCAGGGATAGTTCCTGCACCAGAATGAAGACCAGGCTGCACATCTGCTACATATGGGGATAGGTAGGTCCAGCCCATGCTAGCTCTTTGGTTAGTGGTTCACTCTCTGGGAGCTCGCCCAAAGGTTCAGGTTAGTTGATGGAATTTGGATTCTAACCTGCCAGATATGTTCTAGAATTACCTTTTTGCATGACAGAATGGATATTCTATCATGATGTGTAACACAAACACAACATGCTTTTAGTTTTCAGGCTCTTCACCTTCTTTACTAAAGTTAAACAGTTTCATAAGGTTGTATGTTGTTTTGTTTTTTTTTAATAATTCAGTTTTATGTGTATGGATGTTTTGCCTCCATTGTACATCTGCGAGGATGTCATATCCCCTGGAACTACTTACAGACAGTTATGGGCTGCCATGTGTGTGCTGGGAATTGAATCCAGGCCCTCTAGAAAAGCAGCCAGTGCTCTTTAACTGCTGAGCCATCTCCAACCCCAGGTCTCATTATGTTGCTTTGGCTGTCCTAGGACTTCCCTATGTATTAGACCAGGTTGGGCTTGAACTCACAGAGTTCTGCCTGCCTCTGTCTCCCCAGTGCTGAGATTACAGTCCTGCACCACTATGTTTGGCAAGTTAGGCAGTTTTCATACAGCTTTTAAGCATTTGTTGTGAATTGTTCTATGGTTCTTATTGCCATCATGAGTTGTATTTTCCTTTACATCTTTTAATTAGTTATTGTTGAAGTATTGTTATTGTTGAACACTTGATTTTGACGTTTTCATCTTCTGCATGACAACTGAAATTTTAGTTTATTCTATTGAGTTTTTAAATTGTCATGTTGAGTCTAGAATATTATTTTTGTCTTTTTAGATTTTTATGCCAAATGTTTTTCCTCTCTGTGCCAGTTTTAAAAGTCTCCAAAGTGGCCACTGTCGGGGCTAACACTCTCTCAGACTCTTTCCTTGCCTCCCCTTACTGTATTAAAGCTGTGCCGCCATTAATTATGATACCAAAATCTTTTAGCAGTATAGTATATCTTTTTCTGTAAGCTCATTCAAGTTTTACCAGAAATTATAAGCTTATCAAAAAAATTTTTATAAGAAAGTTGGCATTTGTGGGGCTTGTTTGTTTGAGATAGGGTCTAATCATATTGTCCAAGCTAGCTTCAAACTCAGAATTTTTTTTCTCTTGGGTTTCTTAGTGCTGGCAATAAAGGTGTGTGTTACCACAGCCAATTTAAATGCACTTTAACACATTGAGTTTGATTTCAGAAACATTCTAGCTTATGTTTTGTGAAGATTATTCATTTCACTTTGGATTTAAAAGTCTACTAGGAAAAACTGTGTTCTTATATCAGCCTTAAAAATATTTATCTGTACAGATTTCCTTTTTATGTAGGGTATATTTTCTTCAGAAATGTTTTTATATGTTTGACAGTTTGCCTCATTTATGTAGATGTGCCTGCCTTGTGCCCATGGAGTCCAGAAGTGGCCTTGGATCCCCTAGAATTGGAATTGCAGATGGTTGTAAGCTACCATGTGGGTGCTGGGAACTGACACTCAGTATACTAGAAATAAGTTTGATCAGTGCATTGTATGATGCCTAGTAATTTTTGAAACCAATTCATTCCTATTATGATGGCTAGCTTTTTGTTTTTGTTTTTTTTTTTCGGACAGGGATTTTCTGTGTAGCCCTGGCTGTCCTGGAACTCACTCTGTAGACCAGGCTGGCCTCGAACTCAGAAATCCGCCTGCCTTTGCCTCTCAAGTGCTAGGATTAAAGGCGTGTGCCACCACTGCCCGCCTTAACTTATTCTTAAATTATAAGTAATACTAAGTAAAATTTTGCTGGTTTTAAAGTGTCAGTTAAGTAGTGTCAGGAAAATTTACGTTGTTGTGAACAGGTCCAGAATTTCATCTTGGAAAGTCAAAAGTACATCTATTGATGAACTCTACATTGTGTTTGTTAACCTTTTCCTGGTTTTTTTTTTTTGGGGGGGGGGGTTGGATTTTTTTCGAGACTGGATTTCTCTATGTAGCCCTGACTGTCCTGGAACAAACTCTGTAGATCAGCCTGGTCTCGAAACAAGAAATCCGCCTGCCTCTGCCTCCCAAGTGCTGTGATTAAAGGCATGCACCACCACTGCCCAGCCCTTTTGTTTCTTATATATTCTATTTATGTAGCTCAAATGAGTGGAATCAAATAGTGATTATCTTATTTCATTTTATCAGTTGTCACGGTTTATTTGTGCTGAGTGGGGACAGTGTTTCCTTTCTAAGGTTGAGGGCACTCCGTCGTATTTATGTGTATGTATGAACCTCATTTTGTCTCCGTGTTCATCAGTTGGTGGGCATTTTTGTTGCCTTTAGCTCTTGGCTGTTCTCTGGGTTTTTTTTTTTTTTTTTTGTTTTTTTTTTCACTTAATTTCATATGTAGGCTGGTGGAGGAAGAGAGAGGCTTAATTTGATATTTCCAAATAGTTAACATGTTGATTAGATATTTTATACTCTATCCTTTCTCATTGTTTGAAGTGTTGTCTTTCTTTCATGTCTGCTCAGTGTGATAGGTAATACATCAGAACATATCTCCTGTGGATTCATCTTTGTATGTACCCATTTGTATATGCTAAAGACCCACACACGAAATAGTTAGGAGCTTGTAAAAACTGAGTATGGCATGCCTATGATCCCAGTGCTGAGGCTATGGAGACTGGGGGAGCTCTATCTAGCTGAGCTCCAGGTTTAAAGATTAGGAAATGCTTCAAGTTTACCTATGGCCTGCATATTCATTTACACCCATAAAAATGTGCACATGTACACAGACAGATATATTCTGTGTATCTGTCTATACACAGAAAAATTACTTAACACAAATGAATTTCATATGTCCTTTGATAAATAGGTAATATCTGTGAACAGCTATGGTTGACAAACTAATTCTGTCTGGTTTTCAAGTAATCCAGGTGTGTGTGTGTTCTCTTGTAATCCAAGTGTGTGTTTGTTGGTTTGTTGTCCTGGGGATTAAATGCATATTAAGGACCTGGTACATATTAAGTACTCGTCCACTGAGTTAAATGCCTGGTTTTGTTTGTTTGTTTTTTACTACTAGCCCAGACTGTTCTCAGTGTCAGTGTCATCAGCTCCCATGTAGTAGCATGCCTTTCTCCTGGAGTGCCCTTTTGTTAGATTTTTTTTTTTTTCTTCCTGGGCAGGTTTGATTTCTTTCCTTCTTCCTTCTCTTTATAGATTTCTAGCAAAACAAACAAAACTTTTATTTATTTATTTTTTTAATTTTTATTGCATTATGATGAGAAAAGTTACATTTAAAAACATATTTTAAGTAAATAGAATTAAATCACATTCTTGTTTCCCTTTTGTACTCCAACTCCTCCCAGAGACCCCCCTTTAATACCTACAATATCTTTTTTATCATATTCCTTAAAATTTATAAAATATTATAACAATAAAATAAGTATTGATATAAAATAACAGTTTAACAGTCTTATGTAGATGCTCGTCTACAGCAATAGTGAAAATACATTTTTCTCAATATAAATTTTAAATAACTCCAAACATATTAACTGTTATTTCAAAATAATACATCACTACTAGTATTTTCTTAAATGAACATAAATATATAAAGTGGTTTTGTTTGTTTTTTGTTTGTATTTAGTAGAGTTTAAAATCTTGACTCTTACTGTGGTAGACAAGCCCAAAATAAGAACAATTTTTAGACATTGGATTTCATTGTAATAAGGCTGTACTTCAATGACCCTCACATCACCAAAGGATTTTACTTGCATCTTAGCTAAGCTGAGAGTTGACACTTGTGTGTCAAGGAATGAATTGTAGGCACGATTTTTGGATACAGACTTCCTGCTATGGTCAAAGCTATTTGACTTTATTCTCAGCCCACAGAGAGCAGGTTACATTCGTTTAAGAAATGGTGTAGGTATTAAGATGATCTATCCATAAAGTCCTTCACCAACTGTTTCAGTGAACAATGGTTCTGCTTGGAGGGTGGCACAGACATTAGGTGAGGGTAAGAATTTGGTTCATTAGCTGTGATAATTTGGAAAAGCATTCATCTCAGAAAAAGAGTAACTTATAAAGTCCTCTTCTTCAAACTTGATAGAAGAGTTACAAATGTCAAGCAAGGAATTCAGTCTCTTTGTTGTTCTCTTACAAACAACCTCCCTAGTTAATGGTCTATGTTTCTTTTGGGTATATAAATACTAAACAAAACTTTTATTAAGAAGAGCTGCAGCCACAAGTATTGTCCTTTTGTGTGGTCATTGGTTTCATGTAGATCAGTGGTTCTCAACCTTTCTATGCTATGATCACCTTTAATACAGTTCTTCATGTTGTGGTTAGCTCCAGCAGTCGGATTATTTAGTTGCTAATTCATGACTGTAAATTTGCTACTGTTAGCAGTCTTAATGTAAATACCTAATGTGCAGGATATCTGATATGTGACCCCATTGGGCTCACAACCCACAGGATGAGAACTGTTGATGTAGATTGGCTGTGGACCTTCTTAGTGCAGGATAGACAGAGTGAATATTTTGTAGTTCTCTTGACTTTTTTTCAGCCTTTTTATTTTAAAATATTCTATTTTTTCTACTGTTAAATATTGAATTTAAATGCGAGGCAAGCACCCAACACTGAATTCTGCAGTCCTCTGTATATATTTCAGATAAACTGTAAATGGTTTAAAGCTCACAGTTACTCTTCAAACTAGAACTTCTCTGAGATCTAAAGTGGATATGCTTCCTTTCCTGTAGAGGGAATAGGACAACATCCTTCAGAGAAAACCTTTTCCAAGTTTCTACCAGAAATACACTGTTAATTGTTGGTAGTATTCAATTTTATGTTGTTGTAATCTTAAAGGTATATTAACTTACTTTGCTAGGTTACATTGTAAATGTTGACTGAAAGCTCAAAACAGTAGAGTAAAATAGAGAATAATTGAAAAATTTTCTTATATTAGGTATGTTTTTAAGCTTTATGTTCTGCCTTTTCCTCTACATTTTCTTATAGGTGTATAAATAACATTTATGGAATCAAAAGTTTTGGTTTTGCATAAATGGAGATGTTTAAAAAATAGTTCCTGGATGCTTTCTTCTTAATTAGTATCAGATTCTACATGTGAAAAGTTGTGTGCGTGCGTGCGTGCGTGCGTGTGCGTGTGCGTGTGCGTGTGCGTGTGTGTGTGTATAAAAGAGGTCAGGACAGTTGGTGGGGTCCATTTTCTCTGCCCTTATGTGAGTTCAAGGGATCAAACTTAGATCAGGCTTGCATGGCCATCTAGCACCTTCATCTACTACTGAGCATCTTCCTGGCCCCATGGGTCTGTTTTTTAACTGTCACTTTATTATTCATGTCAACACAAAATTTTGAAACTGTAATTTGTTTGGAGAGAATTCCATTGACTGATCACCTCTCTGCATGTTTAGTAGTAAGCCAGAAACATAGTTAGTGCTTACTACTAAGTCCTAGGCAGAGTTTTGATTGCTTTATGTATATTCCATAATGGTAGGGCTTATCATTCCATTTTATAGTTGAAAAAAAATCAAGACTTGGAAGTGATTTTTCTCGACGTTAGAGTAAATGGTAGAATTGGTATATGGACAGTATCCACTAAAATCAGCTTTCTTGATGCTTTTGTTCTATTGTCTCCTTCCTGTGAATTGCTTAAAAAATGGATTTTGTATAAATTGCAGAATCCAGCAAATTATTCTCTTGTCTGGGTCTTCTTTCAGATCTCTAGGGTTGGCTTCTTAGTCTACTTGAGGTGTAAGACCTACTCCCTACCAGACTTTTGAGTGTTCTGTTCTTTCATTCTGTTGGTTCCCTAACCTCGATCTTGAGAATATTCATGTAATTGATCTTGAAGCTGAATTTATAGGTTGTGAAGGTAATCAGTAAATCAGAATCTTGTCTTTACACTATTGTTAACCATCATATAAAAATACATACCCTGTAGATAACCTGGTATTTTAAGTTCTCAAAACGTAAATTTAGAATGGCCATGTTGCCAGGTAAATATGACATGGTGGCTGAAACTTTGAGACCCTCAAACAAAAGTAGCTTTGTTACACTTTTTAAAAGTAATAACTGATTGTAAATGAAACCTTGTGAACTTATTAGTGTTTCTGTAAATTGTTACAGCTGAAAGGTAAAGAATTTTAGAGAGTGTTGTGAAAAATAGTTATTATTTAAGATACTTGGCTACATAAAATGTTTTTATTACACTTAATTGTGTATGTTTGCCATGACACACATACAGAGTTTAGGGACAACTTGCATCTGTAGGTCCTGGGAATTGAATTTAGGCCACCAGGCTTAGTGGCAAGTGCTTTTATCCCCTGAGCCATATTATGGGCCTTTGACTAAATTTTTAAAAAAATTATTTAGAATTCTCTTTACTTCTTTTTTCCTATTTTACTTAATGCTGTTACTTTACTGAATTTATATACTCCCAATAAAATGTATGTGTACTATTTTAAGTGGCTATGATATTACAGGCTAAGGGTATGCATGGGTTCTAAAATTAGGAGTCCACAAAATGTTAGTTATTTGGTTTAGACAAGATTATATTTTGGATTTACTACATCTTTAGAAATGAAATATGTATATTAACTTTAGAACTTTAAAACTTTAGTAATTCATTATACTGTTAATTTTCTGTGGTTAATAAAGTAGCAAACTATATTTTTATGACTTTTTTGCTATAGGCTTAGCAATGAAGTGACCAAGAATAAAAAACAAAGATGTAGACATGATACTTTCTTTAAAATTGTTTAAAACTGTATTTATTTATGTATGTATGTATTTATTTTGTATCTGCATAGTTGTCTGTGGCCCATGATACTTGGGGGTTCAATTCTATCCTTCCACTATGTAGTTCTAGGGAACTAACTCAAGTTATTAGTTAGACTTAGTGATAACTTGTTAGGATTGGCAATAAGAGACGCATAGTGCTGTTTTCTTAACTTTAGACCCTTTAACATGGAGTCCTCACTTACTTTGTGGACTCCTCTCACTTTCACTTTTACCTTAGTCTGTCTCCACACAAATACTTTACAGTTCAAAATCTCCTTTACCACTCATCTTA
Organism: Montemys delectorum; assembly: GCA_019843815.1. NCBI lineage: Eukaryota > Metazoa > Chordata > Mammalia > Rodentia > Muridae > Montemys > Montemys delectorum. Next base: position 17,758 of record JADRCD010198238.1, read on the forward strand.
GCGCTGTCACCAGGAGTTCCTGGGTTCTCCTAGTAATGTGCTTGAGGTTGTTAATGTGCTTTGGCATCAGGAAGTTCTCACACACCTCAGCCATATCCTGGCTCTCTTGTCTTTTATACCAAGACCTAAATATAGACTTAGTATTGGAGTGATTTTATATTTATTCCATAGGGCCCAGAAAAACAGCCTTGCTTAAGTAAATGGGCAATGTTAAGGTTTTGTATGCCTTAATGAATTACTAATGTTAGGGTCCTCCTGTCCTCAATACCATAACAGAAGTTCAGTTGTTAGGCTTGAGTTCTGTCTGTCTGTCTGTCTGCCTGCCTGCCTGCCTACCTACCTACCTTCCTACCTATCCTGCTTTGCTTACATGTGTATCTGTGTACCATTAGTGTGCCTAGGGAATTGAACCTAGATCCTCTGGAAGAAGCCAGAGCTCTTAACCACTGAAGTTCCCACAGAAGTTTTTATGATGATTTTAATTAAAGGATATAAGAAAAGTAGTCAGATTCTAATATCTTTAAAATCTGGATACTTTACAAATATTGTACTTAATGTTGCATTTAATTTTGAAATAACTCATTGTCTTTGCATTTGTTCCCTAGCATTATTTCTCCTGAATTTATAATTTGAAATTGAGCTAGCATCTTATTTAGAATCCTTCTTTGGTACTTCCTGATTTGAGGCAGATTATTATTTAATCTTGTTTTCTTCATGTTCAATCTAATGAATTTTTTATTTTTAACAAGGTCTCTTTAAATTGGAGTTTTTTAACTTTTCCACTTAGGATCCCTACTTTCACATTACCTGCATACCAGGCTGGTCTCAAATTTAAGAAAGGTGTAATGGATTACCACCTAAGTGGTGGTAGTAGCAGTACCACCATGCGTATTTTTTTCTTGTTTTCTTTTTCTAATATTTTGATTGTTTCAGAAACTGTTTAGTATTGCCTCTTTTTTTTTTCTTTTCAATCTGAACATTCATTTACATGACGGGGTGATTCACAGATTAAGGAGGGTGGGCTCTAAAGAATGAAGATAGATGATTTAATATTTGGTCTTACAGGTTAGTTGCTAACTCATTTTCAACTTAATCTGAAGCTTGGATTATTCTTTTTTGGTCAGTAACAATTTGTTTTACCTTTTTAAGGTTGCGGTCAACTGTCTTCTTACCTCAGCCCCTAGTAATTATGTCAAATAATCACAGTAATTTCCACTTGGGAGAGGTTGCCATATAACATTGATACTATAGTTGATTCAGATGGTGTATGTATGTATGTATGTATTTATTTATTTATTTATGTGTGTTTATGGATATGTGATGTGTAAGTACATTCCTGCCATGGTATGGGTGTAGAAGTTGGTTCCGGTCTGTGAATTACAGGGATAGAACGCAAGTCTGATGTCTTGCTCAGGAAATCATCTTACCAGAACTATGAGTAAATTTTATTTTTACATGAATTTTTTTTAGACTTATTTTATTTAGGTGTTTGTGTGTATGTGTCTGTGTGTTCATGTATACAAACAGGTGTCTAGAGGGGCTTGGAGAAGGATGTCAGATCCTCTGGGGCTGGAGTTCCAGGCATTTTCCAACTACGCAGTGTAGGTGCCGAGATCTGAACTCTGGTCCTATGATTGAGGAATAAACACTTGTAGCCACTAGGCATCTTTCTAGCTTCTAATTTAAAAAAAAAAAAAAATTAAGTCGCTATCACCATCCTTTATTTTTCTTTGATCAACCAGGAGAGAAAGATCCTTCTGTGAGAGAGAATTAGCTTTTCTCGGGGCTGTCCTCTCCTCAGATAAAGAGCTACATGGAAAGCTGAGCTATGATTAATATAAAGTGCACAGCTATGGAGTCATATTCTTAGCCACCTATGAAGTTATATTTTATTGATATTGATGAAAATTTTCTTTGAAATTAATGGACTTACATAAATGATCTAACATTTTTTTAAACTTTTCTCAGTGTTGATTAATGATATTAGTCTTGGTTACTGTTCTGTTGCTGTGAAGAGATATCATGACCAAGGCAACGCTTATAAGAGAAACGCTTTCTTGTGTGCTTGCTTATACTCTCAGAGCTTTAGTCCCTCATCAAGGCAGGGTAACTGAAAGCTGCGTCCTCCTAATTGAGACTCTGGCTGCTTCTCCAATAGATCTGGGTTTGGTTCTTAGCATTTACATGGTCTGGTATTCTTGAACTCGTGGCACATGTGTACAGACATACATGCAGGCAAAAAACTCACACACTTAAAAGAGTCATTTTCTTAAAAATATAGGCCAGTGATTTAGAAGAGTGGTGACTGAGAAGTTGCATACTGATGGGGAAGTAGAAACACTAAAGCTGAGTTTTCTTCATGTGACAACTCTGTAGTGATCCCTCAAAGGGATAATGCCTCTTCTTGTAGTTTCTAGCCTAGCCCTAGAGACAATTTAGTGTAGTATGTTTCTTAATACATTGAATTGTGTGTTTGAAAAGAAGAGTCTCGAGTCTCGGTATTGAAGTAATGCTTGCAGGTCAGCTATTCAAAGTTTGTTAAGATAGATTAGATTAGAATTAGCATAATGGTAACGTATCTTGACCCCATACTAATTGAACAATATCCGGGAACCTAGACCAGCAAGGAATCAGAGGAAGAGAGCTAGTGACAGCTGGGATTTTTTTTATATCTCAATTCTTCATGCCTCTGGCTTTAAGATTTTTTTTCCCCTTAGAATTTAAGTGTATATTCCTACGTCACTTTCAGCTTATATGTGTAGGTAAGGGTTTTTCTTTGTTAGCGGTTGTTTTAGAGCAGGAAATAATACATTGCTAGATAGAATAAAAGTATTATACCATCAGTTGATTTAGCCTTTTTAAAATATAAAACATTGAAATAATTAATTTCTATTGTGCCTGTAATTTTTTATTTGAAGATCTTGTACAGTACTAATAAATTTGAAAAGTGGATGGAACTTAAAAATAAAAAAAAATATTTTGTCAGTTTTATACACACATCCTATTGTGTGAATAGTAGAAAAATAATGAATTCATGGTGTAACCTACCTGACATGAGCGGTAACAAATAGCAAGTTTCAGCAGATACAACTGTTCCTTCAGGTGTTCTGGGGGCACCAACTGCAGTATTTACTCTGCTTAGTTTGTGGCATAAGTTTAGATAAAGCTGTTTAAATCATATTCTGTATACAGGACACATATACCAATTGAAATATATGGTATTTAAATATAATAGTTCTCTTCTGTGCTGTTCTACGTTGAATTTTGTTTTATTTATTAGTTGGATTTGGGAAGAATAGAAAAGGACTATAATGAGAAAAAAATGATGACTATTCTAGACAGATGGTAAACTTGGCCAGTAATCATGTAGATTGGAGTTCAGGTAGATTATGAATTTATAAAGTACACTTAAAAAAAAATCATTCCTGGGGCTGGAGAGATGGCTCAGCGGTTAAGAGCACCCACTGCTCTTCTGAACGTCCTGAGTTCAAATCCCAGCAACCACATGGTGGCTCACAACCACCGGTAATGAGAGCTGATACCCTCTTCTGGAGTGTCCGAAGACAGCTACAATGTACTTATATGTAATAAATAAATCTTTAAAAAAAAATCGTTCTTTATCTATTGTGTAGAATAGACCTTAAAACCTGGAAAGTACTCAGTAAATGTATAAATGAATGCTCAAACTGTTAATGATGATCTTTAAAAAGAAAGTTATTAGGCTTTAGGCCAGTCAGGCTTAGATAGTAAGGCCCAGCTTCTAACAAAGAAATAAAAAAAACAAAAATTACTTTGGTCTTGGGGTTTTTATATAAGCCTGAGAAAAATTTTATTTATACAACAAAGTTGAATCTTTTAAAGATATTTAATATAGAGAGATCATAGTCTTTCTCATATTTAGAATATACTCTCAGATATAGGCTATATGTTAGGAAATGGGTAGAAGTTACATAGCGCTCCATGTTAAAGCTCTTTCAGTACTGGACTAGTAGTGATACCGTACACTCGGTGGGGGAGGTGAGGTGGGAGGAAATGAAAACAGGAATATCCACAATTTCCCAGCCACAGAACATTTTGAATGCCAGTGCTGTACAAGACTGTCTTAAAAATACTAAAACAGAAACAGAAGACTCACTCTTTAATGTTGCCCATTCTTCCTCTTAGTATATATGGAAAGATTACATTAAAATTTCTCCTTTGAAAATAGATGATTTGTCTGTGTATGGTGTAGATTGCCAGTAAGCCTAGCACTTTGAGAAGCTGAGGCAATAATAAGATGAATTCTAGATTAGACTGGGCTGCTGTTCTCTGCTATCCTGGACTACACAGTGAGACTTTGTCTCTAAAAACAAACAAAAATCTCCACAATAATTAGAAAGTAAATCAGAAGACATAAGTTATTTACCATATTTTACTTAATAAGAATATACTCATGTTTCATGAAGGTTCTGGGATTTTAGTATATTGAATTCTTTGAGCGACATCTGTCTATTCACAGAGACCTCAAGTTAAGGAAGCACCAGCTCTAAACCTTCGATGCCATTTGCATTTTATCAGAAGTAGAGTACATCTTTACAGGTCAGATTGCTTTATTCCATTCTTCTGTCCTCCACATGCATACATTTTGATAGACTTTGCATTGTAGCATTTTAAATAGTAATTAATTGAAATTAATATAGCAAGAGTAATTTTTATATAAAGGGAAGAAGTTAAAGATAAGGTGTAACTTCTGAGCTTTTAGTATAAGCCAAGATACTTTCATGAATAATGCTGATTTCAGATCTAAGATTTGCAATAGATTTGTGTTACTAGTACTTTGTACTTGTAGAGAAACAATGTAACTCTCTAGGTTTAATATAGAAACATTTTTATACATATCTCTTTAGAAAGTTACTACATTATTATATTCTGATATATACAGAGAATATATACTGAAGGCTATTAAATATAGTGCTGTGAGCTGTTATGGATAATATAAATGCCTTTCAGTAGTGGTCTGAAATATGTTGCAGTGCTGTTTTTATTGGAAATTAGAACAGTTGTCAAAAATAGATTTTACATGCGCTAGTGGAACATATGTTGTACACTGTTTCTTTTAAACAGGTTGTTTGACATACAGTTTGCATACACAGTCTGGTGTGGTTTGGAGAACTGGGGCCAAAATACTCCAGTCCCTTATATTAAATTTATTTAAGTGTATAACTTTTGTGCAGCTTTCTGTACATGTTCTAAAAGGTTAAGAGCAATTTCAGTAGGAAAATGAATGTGACTGAATGCTAACTTGAACAATTCAGCTGTAGAAGAAAGACCAGGTTCTGTTGATGTCTTTCAAGATTTGAACTCCATGCAGAGACTAACTATGGAGCAGAGACTGAAGGAAGGACAAGCCAGCCTAGTATAGCTATCTCCTGAGAGGCTCTGACAGTACCTGACTAATACAGATGTAGAGGCTCACAGCCATTCATTGAACTGAGTACATGGTCCCCAATGAAGGAGCTAGAGAAAGGTTCTATGGAGCTGAAGGGTTTGCAGCCTCTTAGGATGAACAACAGTATGAACTAACTAGTACCCTCAGAGCTTCCAGGGACCCAACCACCAACCGAGGACTATACATTTGGGACTAATGGCTCCAGCAGCATGTGTATAGTAGAGGATGGCCAAGTGGGTCATCAATGAGAGGAGAGGCCCTTGGCCCTGTGAAGGTTCTGTGTCCCAGTGCAGGGGAATGCCAGGGCCAGTAAGTGGGAGAGGGTGGGGTGGCAAGCAGGGGAGGGGGGAGGCAACAGGGGTTTGTTCTTGTTTTTTTTTTGTTTGTTTGTTTGTTTGTTTTTTTGAGGGGAAACTGGGAAAGGAGAAATCATATGACATGTAAATAAAGAAAATAGCTAATTAAAAAAAAGATTTGAACTCCATTATCTACATCTTTCTCCATACCTAGAAAAAATAAACAGCTACCTGTGATTCAGTAAGTGATGATTCTTCTCCTTTCCATGGACAAACTCTGATGCTCCCACAGACAATTCCTTCCAATCAGACTTTACTCTTTGCCCTCTGCTTCTGCCTACTTACGTTATCTTTAGATTACTTAGATACATATTGTATAGGTGTTATGTAAATGGTTGCACAGTTACTGTTTTGTCATGTTTCTGTTTGGGAGTGGATAGAATCCATGGGTGCAGAACCTGTAGAAACAGGGACAACTATGCATGACATGTTTCCATTTGTGTAAAAAATAGTCTTACACTAAAGTATGTATGGAAAATGCTATATACTCAATTGATTGCACCTCTTAAGGATAAGAGGTTTACTTTTGTTTGCTTTTTAAGTCTATTTTTGTGGTGCTGACAAAACTCAGGGTCTTGCATATGCATGGTTAGTGTCCTACCACTGAGCTGCATCTTCAGTCCTGTGACGTATTCTGTTGTGTGTTGTTAGTGTTTTCCATGCATATATATTACTTTATATGGAAAGGCTATAGCTAGTAGAAAACAACTTAATGGTAATTAAAAGAATATTAACTGTGATCAATTAGGCATATGTCTAGACTCTTGTCATTTTATGGCATAACCAGATTAGGACAGATTGGGGTAAAACAGATAATACACTGACATTTTATAAAATGTCCTTTCAAAAAAATCTTGCTGTATTTTGTAAACATTTTCACTAAATTATTTTTTAAGTCTTTATGCTCTTTCACGTATGCTTAGCTAGGCTATTATATAGTTGGTATTTTGTATATGTCTCTAAACACTTATACACTGTAGTTGATAATGTATGATGTTATCTGATAATGTAGGGGGGAAACTCAAATACATTTTGAGAAATGAATGTTTTTTTTCTTAGTATGTTTTTCTGTGGGTGGCATCTTTATAGTATACTTCTTTTGTTTGAAAACTTTTGAAATCTCACCAGGTTTGATTGCCACCACCAAAATAAACAAAATTTAGGGAAACATCAATATTCAAAATGGTGTTCTGGCTAATTTAACACATTTGTGTATACTCCCTGTCTCTGTCTTAGCTGCTTTTTTTTTTCCTTGTTAAGGAAATCAATTCTGAGCCTAGATGCTAGTAAACTTCTGTCTGTATACTCCTTTTTAATGCAAAACTTTACAGAACATTTGAATTTTACTTTAGTAACTATTTTAAAGACAAATAATAAATCTATAAATTATTTTTATGTATTTATAGTTGTTTGTGCTGTCGTATTAATTACTTTAATATCTTTTCCATTAGGGAGGAAATGGTCTTTTTTCATTGAAATCTTTTCTGAACAACTAACATGGGATTTTTTTCCTTTATAAAATAAAGTTGAACTGAAGGTAAATCTATTAAAAATGATGAATCTTAAGGCAGATGTGTATGCATCTCCTTTCATAGTATTGAATTTATATTATCAAGATGGCTTAGAAAGGAAGGTTAATGGAAAACAAATATTTTGGTGTATAACAAAATATTACAGAACATTTCGAAAGTGTATTCTGTTCATACTGAATTTTGTACAGTTGATTCTCTCCCTTCATTTTTATGTGGTTTCAAGCTTAGGCTTGTACAGCTTTTACCCACTGAGCTATCTTGCTAGCCCCAGAGTGAGTATTTGGTTTGAGTTTTGGAGGAACCTATTTGTTTTCAAATAAAATATTTGAGAAGCCTTTAAGAAAAAAAGAAAAATGTTCTAAACAGTGAGTCCTTGAGTTCAAACATCTGATACTGAAGTTCTGAGGGAGAGAAAGTTTGCTCTTTAGTTTGAAGATGAACTTTATTTGAAGCTTAAAGATTGCTTAAAGCTTAAAGGTGACCTTGAAGCTACCTCAAGGTAATGAAATTCAGGTTGCTGGTTTTATTTGTGCTGTGTTCCAACTGGGAGATGGTTTGGAGAAGCTGCCAAGTAGCATTGCCATACATAAATGCGGACGCTGCAGGTGGGCCAAGGGCAACAACGTTTATGGTCCTACTTGTTTGCCTCTAGCTTCACTTAGTCCCATAGTTCTAGATTGAATGTGGTTTTGTTTATTTATTTATGTAATTCTGTGCCCAGCCTGGGCATTGTTTCCTTATCGATAAAATGTAAAAAATAATTTCTGCAGAAAGACTTCAGTAGCCGATTCTGAGAATAAAATCCAGAACCGGCTGCCTTGAATCACCAGTTTTAGTTCCTCAGCCAAGTCCGTTTAGCTAGGAATAATTGATCAAGCAGTTTGTATTCTGTGCCCTGCTTTCCACATCTTTAAAGTGGTATAATAATAGCACTTTAAGATAGTGGAAATTATGTGAGTTAATAGACACAAAGACATTCCAGTGGCATATAGTAAACCCACTGTACTTACTAGTATAAGTTACTGTCACATAGCTGGCTTATGAGGGCTAAATAACATGTTTCTGTTGTCTTTAAAATGTCGCCTGCCGCAGTAAAGGTGTCTCTTATGTTATACGACACTTTATCTCACTTCATCTCATATAGACTTGTTAGGAAGAAACCTGATAGTGGCTACCCCTAACATACTTTCTGATATGCAGTGATTATGTCAGGTGCTTTACAATGTTTGTATTAATAGAAAAACTGCAGTGCTGTGATTAATGAGTGAAGTTAAAGGCATTACCAGAAAAAAGAATATATACTGCAGTATATAGTAGATGTTAATTTTGTACTTACAGGATTTTGTAAAAAGATAATTTTATAGGAAAGCAGTTTACTATTTAAAAAGTCTGCATTAAGATAATTTTTACCCTCTTATGTCAGGTGTTAGTTATTATATAATCCACTTGCTTGGTGTCCCAAATTCCTAACTTAGCATTATCATGCCTCCTCTGCATCTTTAATACAGCAATTAATCTCACTGGAAGACTTTACAAAGGATAAATTGCTGTGTAACCCACTTGGATCTCTTTTGTTCAATCAGGAAACCAACGTGTTAAGTAGCTTAAAAATATAAACACATATAGATTCTTTTAGGGAAGTTGGGATTTTATAATATGTAATGGTAAAATGTGAGGTCTTTAGCTATTGAAATTATTTGACAGAAGTTTGCTCTGGAATAGAGCTTCTGTGTCTTTAAAGAATACGGAATGAGTCACCCCTGCTCTTTTGGTAGATGCCTGGCTGGTGAACAGCTAAGCTGCTTTAGGCATGTAATAGAACATTCCATTTCCTGTTCCCTTGCTGACACAGAGGAGTGTTCCTGCTGGCAATGATCTAATCATAGTGCAGTAAGAAACATGGCAGTTTGATAAAACATGGTGGAGACAGCGGCTGAAATGGAAGCATATGTGCTAGAAGACATTCTTGAGGTAGGGTTAGGTCTATAAATGAAATGAAAGTTGAAATTTGAACAAAGAAATCTTATCTGCTAGAATTGTTTTACAGATGAATAGATTAGAGAACAGAGAGAGGCAGGGCATAAAAGCAAGATCGGACAGACCTTATTTCCTGTGAGAATGTGTCAATCTGGTTCACATGATTATTAAACTGTTTAAACATCATGTTTTATAAATTGTAGATGTGTTTGGTAGAAAAAAGGGAGACTTAATTAAAAGCCTTGTGCTGGTGGTGACCTTTAGATTAACTCATTAGAAGGTGGGGTCTGGAAAGCAGCTTGAAGTAGGTTTAGAATCATATGTCTTAGAATTCATTTACATATTGAAGCCTAAAGCTATGCTTGCAATTCTTGTAAAAACTGTTGGTTATTTTCGCCTGGCAATATAATTGCTTAATTTAAATGGTAGTACACTTTGATCCTACATTTTTCATGTGACTTTATTGTAAAAATAAATTAGGAATTTAATTTAAAAACCCTAAAATTTGAGTTCTGATGCTAGAATGCATATTAAAATCTATGATTTAAGTCCATGGGTATTTTAAATTTTACATTTTTTTCTGATTATATTAGTTTTAAATGACACTGTTTGACTAGAAAGCAGTCCAAGGATATAGGTGCCAAAGTGCAACTGTAATTGATTATGGCCTTGGTTGTAGCATGCTAACAAAAAACTATATTGACGTAAATCTCATATCCTTATCTGTGACGATGCAGGGCTGTTATTGTGGTGGGCACTGTTTTTTTCTTCTCTTTAAGGAAAGGAGTAAGAAGCCTGGCTATTCGAATATTGAGGCTTTATGGTGCTGAGAGAATAATTGTTACCATTTCACTGTCTTCAAAAGAGAGATTTCATTGTGGGGAGAGGGCTTGGGAGCTGCTGCAAAGGGAAACTAGGCGGGGCCAAGAGGAGAAAAAAAGCCTATGCGCATTATAAAGTGCTGCATGATCAATGAGCATTTTCTGGAGTCTTTCAGTGTGTGCCTGGAGCTGACATTGCAGCAAGTCTCAGGGTTCTGCAGAAATGAAAACTGATTCCATTGTATTACTACCTCCTTGCAGACACCTGCCAACATGCCCCCTCCCAACCTTATTGTGTAAGTTGAATTGTGTGGTTAATTTCCATTCTCTTCCCTACTTCTCCCCTAGCTTTGACCCTACTAGTTAGTTTCCTTTAAAATGCTGTGAAATTATTTACTGCGAAACAGTGGTATATACATACAGTAATTACAGGCTGTCACATGTCTTCTTTGGCAATCCAGTTTAAACAGATCTAATTAGATTTTAAAGGGCTAGTGGTGCTTTTTAATTTGTTCTTTAAAAGATTTGCTTGGATTTTTATAGAAATATGATTCATAGAGTTTTGATAAACCAACCTATTTAACAGTTCTCTTAGAACATTTAAATTTAAGATTATAAAATATTTTAGAAGTCTTCATTTTCTTACGGAAAAAACCCCTTTGATAAGAATTTTATACAGATCCTTTCCTGCTGGCATAACAGTTGCTTATAATTATTTTCATTAAATGCCAGGTTTGGATGTTGCATCATTTATTTTAGTCATCATTATCAGTTATTAAAGTCACTGTAATTTTGTTTATCCTAATTTCCCACCTATTTTAATTTGGTTCCTTTATGCCTGTTGCATTAAACTCTATAACAGTAGTTTTCTGTTTAAAATACTACAATTTAATTTAGTTGGCAGAGTAGATGTGAAAATTTGCAAGTAACAAGAGGATTACCTTTTCAAAAGTGAAAGTATTTAGAACGGTACAAGGCCAGAATAAATAGGCAAAGAATGTATTTTCTAACTCTGATTTACACCATTTTCAAAAGTGCCTTAATATTGTAAGTAAGTATACAGATCTTATATAATGAGCTTTCCAGAGAAATAACCTTTGCCTTTTTTTAAAGAGCTAACTTACTGTCTAGCAGTGCCAATCTTATTGTAAATAACATTAACTTTAAGTGGGCTATTATATTTTTGCCTTTACCATTTTAGATTTATTAAAAGTGTAGAACTATATTAGATATTTAAATTTATATTAAATAATCATCAACTTTTTTCTAGGTTTGTAACTTGACTCTTTGAATTATATAATTTTTAAAGTTTCTCTTATTAAATCTTAGAAAAAGAGAGCTTAAGACCAGAAATGTAGACCTATCCATAGTATTGTGGCTCTGTTTTTAAATTTAATTTTTAAACTTTTTTTGTGATTTACTTTTAAACCATATTTTAATATCTTAAACATTTTAAACACAATCACAAGTATATGTATATATACACATAAACATGGAGAATAATTTACACTTTAAATCTTTAAGATCCTGAATGAAATACATTTCTGAAATTAAAAATAAAACGAAAAGAGGTTGGGTATAATTTATATCATTGCTTTTTCAACTGTCCAGTTTGGTGAACAAGAATAATTTGGTTAACTAATCAGTATTTTTCATTTCAAACTAAAGTTTCAAAATGCTTCTGTTCCTTCTGCTATACTTCTGTAAAAGGAACTAATAATGTTCAAGGTAATAGAAAATTATTAGAAATAGAATAGGCTTTCATCCAGTGTATAAGTACTTTTGTTAATCTAATATTTGTTGTTTCATATAGACATTCTAATTTCAGAATGTCGTGGTTTTCCTGTCAGTTGTATGCAGTAGCCTGTCTCAGCAGTCCTCAGAAGATCAATGAGTAGAAAAACACTCAATTTTATGAGAGGCATAGAGTAGCCTGAATTGGAGAGACTGTGAGAGCTGTGTGTTTGTAGAAGCTTGAGGACTATATATAGGTTTTGTATACAATGACATGAAATACAAGAAATTATTCATCTTTTAATTCAATTCCAAGTCTCTTAAACTATGTTCTTTGGTTTTATTTTTTCTTTTGAAAAATAAATTTATGAAAACAGAAATATTGAGTATAATTCTCATGCTCAGTCTTGTATCTCTTTGTCAGTTAAAGCTAGAATTATTGGGGCTAGAGAAATGGCTCAGCGGTTAAGAGCACTGACTGCTCTTCTGAAGGTCCAGAGTTCAAATCCCAGCAACCACATGGTGGTTCACTACCATCTGTAAAGAGATCTGATGCCCTCTTCTTGGATGTCTGAAGACAGCCACAGTGTATAATAAATAAATAAACAAATAAATAAATCATTTTTAAAAAGTAGAGAATATGAAAATTTAAAAAAAGCTAGGATTATTGATTTATGTTTGATATTATAGGTCACAGTATTTACAAGGTAAGGGCTGTCTTCGTGTTCATTGCTTGAGCCGTTGACTGCACTCTTCTAACTTGAAGCTGAAGTAATAAGTATAATATTGAAATTAAGTAAACACGTCTATCATATAACCCCATTGTATTGTATAATCTTACTTTATGTGTGGGCTTTTGTTTGTTTTTTAAAATAAGATTTAAAAAGCCATAGAGCTGTTAACTGTTTTTCATTTTTCAAGAGGTAGACAAATGGCAAATCATTCTATATGTAGTTTAAATAGGGAACATCTGTGCGCCATTTACCATTGACTGTTTTTGGAAGTCTCTCATGTAAGTAGTCTCATCTCAGTTATTGGATATATTTCTTTTTATATTATAAAGCATACTAACATATTTAACACATTCTACTAGGAAGAACTGGATGGAGTAAGCCTTAGATCACAAATATAAGTTGATGTGCTGTAAGTAAGCTTAAGTATGCAAATTGTTTCAGTTGATATGTAATTTCAATTCAAAAAGGTTTTATAATTAAAATGAGACATGTTGGATGAGTAAATATCTTCTGTTTACTCATTTCTGGTTTTTTAAAGTACATGTGGTGAGTGGGCAGATGAATACTAGAAATTCAGTAGTTAACCCAGCTTATTTTGTTTCACGAGGTTAAAATTTAAGAGTACAGAGGAAGAAATTTTTGACATTAAAGTCTAAAGTTGAGAACCTATGTCGATCCATGTTTGTTTACTAACATTTACTAACAATGAAACATTGTTTATTATTTCCTCTCTATATAATTTGAGGTCTATTTTCAGAAGTATCTTTAGAAAGCTGACATTTTTCATTAATTTGATTACTCTTTACCTGTACATGTTCACAGTTTTCTGTACCTTCTAAATGTACCACCACCATTCTTGCTTAAACTGTCATTTAAAATTTTTTTATTGTTTGGATTTCATTGTAACATTTTCATAGGTTGTCTTTTTATGTGTATATGTACATTTATATATATTTGTGAGTGGCTGTCAAATATCATTTTTAACATTTAAAACTTTATGTACATATATAATACATACATGCTTACATATACTATACACACATGTACTTTTGGCTATATTTTTTCAATATAAATCTGGTTTTGGCCTAGTTTATTGTGGAATAGTAAGCAGAAGTTGCCACATTACTTTCATACCAACTTTAGGAGTGCAAAAAAAATCTTTAAAAGATAAGTTTATGATAGTAATTCCATTATCATTTTAGAAACATGGTAATGGCTTATAGGGGTCCAGACTGTTTACACAAAGGTAGAAATAAATATAATTACTTCCACAGGAGAATATCAGTTTCAGATGAGGATATGCAGTGAGCTTCTAATCCTACATTGATCATTGTAATCTAGTGGTCAGTGAATTATGTGGATCATGGCTTAGAATGATCTGTGTGGTGCAGTATCTGCATGCATGCAACAACCTCATTCTGCATTGTTGGGAAATTCACTGAGAAGGAGCTCAGTTTGATAGGAAGTAAACTTGATGATTGGTTGGTGAGCATCAGAGTTTTGCTTTATTACTGGTTTTAGTGTGAAGACCTGTGGAATGACTTTTGGTTTCATGAGTGATTGGATTAATATTGACTATTAATAATTAGTTCACGATGAAGTTAGACTTTCAGCGCTTGGTTAGGAGTTATAAGTAGTTTGTCTACATTTAGTGCTATGATGAACTATATTAGCTATTTTATTGGATATTTAAGTTACTATCAAAGGGAATAATATGCCAAGTACTTCATAAGATGTTTATTTCTCTATGAATGTAAACAGTTCTGTGAGGGACCTACTTCATAAAAGGAATAATATAAACATTGATCACAGTAACATACATAGTTAACAATTCTTAGATTTCCTCTTTTTTTTTCTTTTTCTTTTTTCCCTGAGACAGGGTTTCTCTGTGTAGCCCTGGCTGTCCTGGAACTCACTCTGTAGACCAGGCTGGCCTCGAACTCAGAAATCTGCCTGCCTCTGCCTCCCAAGTGCGGGGAGTAAAGGAGTGTGCCACCACTGCTGGGCTTTGTTTATGCTATCATTCTCCATTTGACAGATGAAAAGTTGACCTGAGAGCTTATTTAAATAATCTTTATAGTCATAACATACAAACTGCTTAAAAGTTAAGGGCGCAAAAGAGTTTTTGATTATGAGAGTTATGTCTATCAATATTTGTAGTATTATAAATTATCAATATTTCTAGTATTAAAAATTAAAATGCAGGAAACTTATACTTACATATTTACTTAAATACCATACCTATTGGCATACATATATTTAAAGCTAAGCTATTTTTCAGAAGAACTAAAAAAGTGTTGGTGCCTTATATTTCTGCAGATAATGTTAAGTCTGCCTTAATAGAAGTAACTAAAGTGTCATGTGCTCATATGTTCACTATATAATAAATTGTTATGGTAAAGTCTCAGAAGAAATTGAAATGAGCCGTGATACAGGTTTGGAATAAGTGTTAATTTTTCCAGATATTGTAGGTATTCTTCTTAATGCCTCTCAGAACTTGTATAGGTGGGAGTTTCTTTTTAAATGTGCGTGCACTTATGTTTATGTGTTTATATATGTTTGAACCCTCAAATAAGTAAGAGGAGACCATAGACAACTTAGAGGAAGGTGTCTCTTCTTCCCCTATTTGGGTTCCAGGGATAAAAATTAGGTTGTCAACAAGCACTGGTAGTTTCTTAAACTTGGAATCTGATAAATTATTCTTGTATTTTATGTTGTCATAAACTGTCCTACTTTGAATATATCAAAAACACATTTTTATAACATACTAGTCATTTAGAAGATACTGTGGGGTTTTGTTGGTAGGCTGAGATGTCTCAGCCTACAAAGGCAAATGAATGGCTGCCAAACCTAACAGTCTGAATTTGGTCCCTAGGACCTACTTGGTGGAGAGAGAATCGACTCCCATGAGTTGATTTCTAATATCTTTATGAGTATTCCATGGCATGCACTCTAGCATGCATACACATACAGGTGTGCATGCGCGCGCACACACACACACACACACACACACACACATGAACACACATACACGTTAGGTACCTAACATAATAAGTGTAATTAATTTAAAGAATCATGTTGTATAATGTTACCACTACTGTCTAAACATTGAAAACTTGGTCATGTTGTGTTATGGTACAGTATCTGATATTTTCCAGAATGTGGTTGTTCCTGGAATCCTGAATTTAATAGTTAACAACATAATACTGTGAACAGTCTTTATTGAAAGGACATTCTCCATTTCATTCATTTTTGAGAGAATGTCTACCAACTGAAAGTGAATAAAAATTCCTTTAAAAACAGCATCTCATGTTTTTTTTGTTTTGTTCTGTTTTGTTTTTGTTTTTGTTTTTGTTTTTTCGAGACAGGGTTTCTCTGTATAGCCCTGGCTGTTTGGAGTTCATTCTGTAGTTCCAGGCCTGGCTAGCCTCGAACTCAGAAATCCACCTGCTTCTGCCTCCCAAGTGCTGGAATTAAAGGCGTGCGCCACCACCGCCCAGCTGCATCTCATGTTTTGTTCTGGTCATATCCTCAAGTTTTTCTTGAGGTGTAACTATCATACACATTAAGCAGAAATGCCTTCAAATTTATTATATAGAATTTTTTTTAAAAAGTTATACTCATGGTTGAAAAATGATAAGTTACTTGGGCATAGTATCAGAACACCTACAATACTTGCTCAGATGTACAAGGTTCTATGAGCTCCAGGATAGGATAAGATAGCCACAGAGTTCTGGCCAGCCTGGACTTCCAAGAGAAACCTTGACTAAATAAACAGATGAGAGAGAGAGGGAAACAGAATAGGTAAATGTTTTTTACTGTTTTGCAAAAGAAACCGACTTTATGCTTCTTTGCCCTCATGTCTACATTGATAGTAGGATATATGACTACTACTATTAGTATAGATTTGTATGTAGAATGGTCTTCATTTGTAGAATCCAGCAGATTTATGGTCCACTACTTTGTTTTCGTGTATAATCTGTATGATGAATAAGCAAATAACCACCACCTTAGTATTACAGATAGTTACTTATGTGTCTGTGATTACAAGCACATGTCAACATGCCAGGGTTTATGTTGTGCATAGAGTCAACTGAGCGAGAGGAAGGATGGAATAGAGGGAGGGAGGAGGAAGGGAGGGAGATGACTGACTGACTGATTGGTTACAGGCTCATGTTAGCATGCAGGGTTTCTGGACTGCTTGGAGTCTGCTGCTGTGCTTTATGTGTCCTGGACAAGAAGGCTGCTACCTGAGACCATCTCCTAAAAGTCACTTTGGCCTTACAGTACTTGTGTCTTGGGTATCTGAAGCAGTAGATAACCTACTTGACAGAAGTTAGGTCCCAGTGATCACAATAAATAACTATCAGCTTACTTGAATAGAACCCTTAAGAGGAGCAAAAACTATTATTTATGTTTTAGACTTAAATAAGCTTCATTCTAATGTATTTTATCATTTTATTGAATTTACTAATTTACCACATAGTCTCAATTTGAGTCCTGTCTTTGTTATTCAGGATTCTTAGAAGTGAGGTGTTTGAAGGATTAAAGTAGTGAGAGGATTGCAGCCAAGAAAATTGGATGCTTTTCTTTGAGGAGTTTCTAGTTTATTATGTGTATGTTTGAGTGCCTGCATGGATATATGTGCATGATGTGCGCTTGGTGCCTGTGGAGTTTCTGAAGAGGTGTCAGATCCCCTGGAACTAGTCATACATGGTTATAACTAGCTACCATGAGGCTGTCAGGAACTGAAGCTGGTCCTCTAGAAAAGAAAGTGCTCAGAACTGCTGGGCTGTCTCTCAAACACCTAGGAACTTATTTTTGTTGTAAAACGGTATTAAATACTAGTCATCTTAGAGATATTTAAAAACTGAAATGATTTTATAAATCCTACCAGATGTCATTTTCCTTAATCTGCATAATTAGGGATTACTTGTAAGTTGTCTGATCACACAACTTTTTTCCCCCCTCAGAGACTACTTTGGTTATATATTTAGAAAATGGCTGGCAAAATGACTGTGGGTAAATCCTGGTACTACCAGGATTCAGTTCCCAGAACCACATGGTGAAAGGAAAGAACCAATTCCTGCACCTCCATATTTATATTGTGGTAATGAGTGTGCATGTATGACACACACTAAGTAAATAAGTGTCAAAAACATTTTTATGTAATATGTGTTCTTTCTTCATTAAAACACTAAGCTAAGGCAGAAAGTGTTACACAAGCCTGAATACCTGAGTTTGGATCTTTAGCACAAAGGTGGATCCCAGCAGTGGAAGGCAGAAACAGCAGGATCCTTGGGGCTCATTGCTATCTAACCAGGGCAGCAGGTGAAGATGACATTTTCTCACACACAAAACAATATGTGTGTGTGAAGTTTTGGGGGGAGAGCAGAACTTCAAACTCAAGTTGGCTCAATAAGTACAGTATAGTTTTTAATAAATCTAACTTGTCTTTACAGCCTTTAGTCTTACACTTTGCACTTACATGTCACCATGCCAATATAGTCGTCAACCTGCTACTGATGGACACTTCAAAGTCCTACCTTAAGCTTACCTTCCCCTTGAAGTTTTCTCTGTCTAACCTTCCTTTCATTCATTTCCTTCTCCTTCCTTTTTATTTTGAAAAAGTAAAGGAACAGTGTACATTTAAGATAGTTTATAGTTTGTGTTACATCTCTTATTAAATAGTAATATAGACATAGGGATGTTGACTCCTAGACTTAAAAAGTAGTTTGTGTATGTTTAACATATATTTATGCATTTATATAAAGCATTATTATACTTCTGTGATTATAATTAGACAAAAATAATTTATTTTATAGAGCATATACTCCATAAAAACTAAAAGTAAAACCAGTATTAATAAGTTAAGACTAGGGCTAAGGGCACAGCTTAGAAATATATGTGCAATAAGCATATTTCGTGTTAACTGACACCCAGTTCTAAATGTGGAATTGGGTGAATTTTGATATATGCATAATTGATAGCTTCTTGGTACATGAGACTATCTGGTGAACTCATATTTCTCCCGAACTTAGATTTGAGGAAACACTGTCTCCTCTGGCCTCAATAATGGAAATATACAGCATTAAGGTTCATTTGTTTCTATAGAGTATTTATTATCCAAAGATTTGTTAACAAGATGAATTTGGTCAAAAAATAATTAAGCACTCAGTTATCATATGTTCTGATTTGTTTCAGGCTAGTATTTAGAACTTGTGGAGTAGAGGTTGCAAACTGATGCATTTGTGGTATGCTTTTGACCCTTATGGTGAACGTAGTGCACACACTTAACTGCATTTCCTTGAACTTCTCTTTGCATGGTGTGCGCTCTTCACAATTAACACCTTACCTTGCAAATAGTTTGTTAAATTTGTCTTACAAGTATCTTATCTGTTCAATGTTGTAGATGCTAATTCTTTTTAAAAAATTACATTTGTGTGTTAATTTTATTCTATGTGGTGTGTGGCAGCTGACATGTGCCATTGTGCACATGCAGAGGTCAGAAGACAGCTCGCAGGAGTTGGTTCTGTTCTGTCAAGTTATGATGCACATCTTTAGGTTTGGTGCAGGTGTCTTTATCTGCTAAGCCATTCTGCTGGCTCAATAATTGTTATTTTCTAATTGTTTGCTGCTGCTTCCTATATAAGAACACAGTACATATTCGCCTTGTAACTTGTAAGGTAGCTAAAAATCACTTTTTTACTCAGTTTTTTTTTTTTTAATATATGTTTGGAATTTCTGTATCATTTTTGATATTCTATCATCTTATAAGAAATTGTAGGCCAGGTGGTGGTGGCACACGCCTTTAATCCCAGCACTTGGGAGGCAGAGGCAGGCTGATTTCTGAGTTCGAGACCAGCCTGGTCTACTGAGTGAGTTGCAGGACAGCCGGTCTATACAGGGAAACCCTGTCTTGGGAGGGGAAAATTGTATTTTTAGTCTTAAATAGTTGAGTTGATAGTTTCTATGCTTTGGATGTTGGTCATGCCTGTGTTCTTCTGTCTTTGCTTCCTTGACATTAGGATAAGAAGTGCATCTGCTGTCATGCCCAGCTTAGTTTTACATAGGGTTGGTGGTTGAGCTTAGGGCCTCATGATTGACTAGCTTTCTAACTCTCCTACCCCCACCTTTCACTTCTGGTATTGGCAGTTTGTACTCTTATTTTCTTTGCATGGACCATTGGTTCACATTTCATATTACTGATACTGTTTTATCTCGTATTTTATAGGTTTTTGCCAATCATTTTCTGTGTTCTCCTTATTTTGTATTTAATTTAGTTTTGTTTCCTAGTTTATGTGGAAACCTTTCTATTTTCCTTAATTTTCCTAATTAGCCTTCATAAGCTATACACATCTTTTGATATACTTTTTTTATTTGTCAATTTTCAGGTTTCAGTGTTTTTAGATTTCTCTTATGCTCTTCACTTTTGATTCATTTTGTCTTGTTCAGTTGATTTCAGTGTAAAATTAAGCATTCCTGTCTAACATTTGGGCATTTGTTCCTATATACTGTCCTGTTTATATGCTGTTTGGGGGGAGAATTTGAGAATATAAATATATATATCATTTTTAGTCATATGGTCAAATTGGAAAACTTATTCGGGGAAAGGTGTGAGCTGATTAAAGTTGATTGTTACATTTTTTAATATGTTAGAATATTATGGGTTTCCAATTTAATTATACATAGTCAAAAATATACTTACAGTTTGTTTTATTTAAATATGTTGAAACTTGTATGGTCCATTTTGGTGAATGTCTAACAGATACTTTAAAGAATGTATTAATTATTAATGTATTCCAGAAATGTGAGGCAGATTATGTTAACTAATGATGCGTAAATCTTTTACATCCTTATGGATTTTCTGTCTACTTGTTCTGTCACTAAAAGACATGCTAGAATTACAATTCAATTATAATAATAGAGAGGTTCATTCTTTGTCAGCTTTTGCTTTGTGTATTTTGGAGATTCACTCTGAAATATTTGCAAATTTGGGACCATTTTGTTTTCCTGTCAAAATGATCCTTTTAATGTTATTATATCTTTCTCTTGAGTTTTGTTAATATTGTGTTGAAGTATACTGTTATAAATTTTCCCATGAGAGATGCTCATGTGTAATATCTTCTCCATATAAAGGATATTTCCTAGAAGTGGCCTGCTCGGTAGATAATTCTTGCTTTTTTTTTTTTTTTTTAAATCAGTCTGTATCTTTTAGCTGGTATTTAGTTCATCTCTCTTTTATGTAATTATAACTTTGTTTTATTTTTTGTCTCATTTGTCATTACTCCTTTGTTTCTGCCTTTTATTGTGTAATTTTGTGCATTCAAATTTTAATTGACAAGTCAAATGCATATTTACATTTTAGAATGCTTTAAAATATCAATTTAATATTAAAATAATAGGTGTTTGTGTTTCCATGTTTTCATGATAGTTTCTGTGTTTTTAAAGGCTAAGTAGAGTATATACTACATTTTCTTTATCCATCCGTCCCCCAATGGATGCTTTGTTTGAAGAGTACAATCTCTTTGAAATACAGAAAATACAGATTTATTTCTCTAGAATTGGTAAATCATCATAATTCTGTTTTTAGTATTTTGAGGAACTTCAGTACTATTTATACTAATGGCTTTAATATATATTTCTTATAGTATCATATCAGTATTCTTTATTCTACACATTCTTGCAAACCTTTATTGCCATTGGTCTTAATTTTTGGTTTTGAGATACCAATTTACTAATGGAATGTAAACTTCCTGGCCTCAGATTCACAGTGCTCCTGCCTCCCAAGTTCTGTAATCACAGCATGCATTACCTTGCTTGACTCAGTTGATTTAATAATTGTCATTGAAGCAGGTATTAGGCATATCTCATGATGATTTCAAGTAACACTTCTTAGAGATGTATTAACTTCCCTCTGTATATCTGTTGGCCATCAGCTTTCTTAAAAAACAAAACAAAACAAAAAAGTCTGGCAGAATGTCTAAATGTTTTTTGTTCAAGATACTATTTTAATCTTTATATAATAAACTTCATGATTTAATTATTATCCTTTATCTGTCCATTGTTGATTTTTGTCTTGACCTTACAAATATTGCTATTCTTATGTTGAAAGCATGTCCCAGAATGATTAAACTGGAATCTTTTGAGGGGGTGGAGAAGGAGAATAGCAAATCTCACCTCTGCTGTTGTAAGACCTAGGGGACAAAGATGAATTTAAGCTATTTTTTTCCAAATTCTCCAAAAGAATAAAAAATTGCTTCTTTCTTAAATGATTAGAAGTAGAAATTTTAAGTAGGTGGTGCCATACAAACAATTTTCTGAAGGAGTATTTCATGGTCTGTCACAGTAGGCATTTTCAGTATTTAAAGAATTCAAAGTTTTTATTTTATTTTGTAATTGATAGTCTGTTCCCCAGCTAGTGAACGAAAATCTTTTCAGTATTTCTTTTTAAATCATCTCTGTAAAATACAATTCTCATGAAATGTGTTTAATAATAATACAAGCAAATCATGGTTACAAGAACAATTATTTATATTTTCTAGTTTTTTAAAAGACAATAAATTCATGGGAGTTTTTATTGTGACACTAGTACACTACACAAAGAAGCTGTGAATCTGTTCTTAGAAACTTTTTAGTGCGTTAAAAAAAAAATATGGAAATGGTTTAGCATCTCCAAGCAAAGGCCTTGGCAAAGTTAAGTAAATGTTTCTAGTGAAGTTATGTACGTTCAACAAACTGCCTTCTAGGTTCCTGTACTGTTTCTGGCTTGAATGAACTACATCCAGAAATCACATAAGTTCCTACATTCATGAAGTTTATATTTTATTTGGCAGGACTGACAATATGCAGCTAGATAAGTGAATGTTCTATAATATACTTATAGAATTATTATGTATCTAATGCTTGAGCACACTGTGACAAGAGGGGTTGTTCATAGGGACTTAGTGGCAAATTGAGCAGCTACTTGAATGTTGAATTCTAGATAAAGAAACTGTAAGTATAAAGTTTCTGAGGAAAACCTCCATGATTGGAATTTGAAGGGGAGGAGATTGAGAGATAGTAGAGATAATGGTAATTTCTATAAAGAAATGGGTGAGACAGTTTTATCTCAGTTACATAAAAGAGTGCTGTGAGGTTTCTGAAGGGGAGAGGAGTGTGACCTATTAACCCTTTTGGAGTTCTCTCCCATTCCTTCTTCATTTCTATACACACAGTGCACTTGGCATGTGCACATATGGAACCAAGCTAGCCTATGTCATTTGGTGTACCTATGGAGCCACATTTCAATTTGCAAAATCCATAATTTTATAACTGTAAGGTTTTGGGGGTTTTCCATTTTCCTCTATTTATCCTTTCCTGACCACTACACTGAAGTCACTGTATAGTTAAAATATAATATTTAAAAGGTTTACTGTAATAATAATAGAATTGATGGTCAGTGTATTTCCAAAGATAGTGTTTTTGGTTACTTTTCGAGACAGTGCCTTACTGTATAGTTCTGGCTGGCCTCAAACTTGCAGTGTAGTCCTGGGTGGCCTTGAACTCACAGATCTGCCCTCCTCTGTCTCTGCCTCTGCAGGCTCAGATGAATGGCAGGTGTCAAGAATAAATTTTTACTAATTTTGTTCAGTTTACTTCCTTAAATGTTTTTCCTGCTTTTTGACTTTTTCATAAGCCATGCATATGATTTTGGGCTAACAAATCTCTAAACAGGGAAGGAAATGTGGGTAGTTGTCATATCCTCTGATGGGAAAGAGGAGCACTGCTTTATATTTGGGTATTTATGAAACTTGGTGTATATCTATATAGTAGAAAATAGACATTGGGGAGTCACCTCCCCATGTTTGAGACCTGCATCAGTTTGATACCAAAAGATTATAAAAGTTACAAGGGGTTCATGATATACTTTTGCTGACAGCAGCTTTTGCCAAGTCTGGCTAAGTACGCTCTCCAGAATCCAAGTGTTAGAAAGAGAGCTAGGCCTCCAAAGTGTCCTTTTACTCTTGCTCATGTGTACACTTACAGACAGAGTAAATAAGCAAATGTGATTTCAGTAGGTGGAAAACAACATATCATGATTGTAGAAAAAAATCCTAGTAAAATAGTAGCTAACAGTCAACAGTGTGTCAAATTAATGATGTGTATATAAACTTGTTTGAACATTAGTTGACCAATGTAATTCATGATGTCAACATACTTGAAGGAAAATATTTTAATATTTCAAGTAGGTACAGAAAAAGATCAAACTTGATACCCACAGATTAGAAACTGATTATAAGAATCTGACCTGATAAGTACCAAAAACAGCCCAGGTAACAGCTAGTATTGGTGCTGGATGGTTTCTTTTTAAAGGACCAATTGTAGTACCACTGGAAAATATCAAACAATTAGGAATCAAATTTAATAGACAATGATATGTTAGATTTCAAATATGTTGAAATCTAAAAAATTGTTACAGAAAACAAAGGTGGCTAAAAGAAAATGAACATATAATTGGATTATAAACCTAATACTGTGAAAGATGTCTATTCCCCTCATGGTATATATACATTGAAATCAATTCCAGTCAAAAATTCCAAACTTTTTGGTGCAGTATGGTCTTTGGTTTTGGCAGTGACATTTTAATATTTGTATAGGAAAAGCTATAGGATATCCAAAACACTTTTGAAAAGTAAAGAATCTGGAATTATGTTTGTGATGTTTGTGAGTGGCCATATGGGTGCTGGGGACTGAACCTGGAGCCTCGGAAAGAACAGTATCTGCTCTTAACTGCTAGCCCCTAATTTATAAGGTAAGCTGTAGGGAAAAGTATAGATAACTAAGACACAATTTCCTTAGGGATTTTATTTTATTTTTTTATCTCTGTTAATAGTCTTGACTGTGTGTGTGTGTGTGTGTGTGTGTGTATACTTTAGATAAGTTACACACGTTTTCTGCAGTGTAGTTTTACCTTCTAATATAACTATAGATATTTAAGAATATAGAAATTTTTGTACTTCAATATTCATGTATTCATTTGATACATAATTTTATCTATTATGCTTAAAACTCTATTTTAGTGCAAGAAAATAGGGTTTCTGTTAGATTCAAGTGAGAGGAGAATAACATATTTGAAGGAGCCAGTAGTATTTAGTATGAAGTTTTACAGGCTGAAGCAGTGAAGGGTGACAGGCACACTGGTTGGTTTTGAGGAGGGGATGGAAGCCATGCTAGGTAAGTACTGTGCCTCTGAGCCACACCCACAAGTACCTATTGTTTCATTTTCAATTTATTTAACCACTGTTGTATGATGCAAATGAAGGTAATATAGCCCTTTTTCTGGTAAGATCAGTGTTGTAATGAACAACTATGTACATATATATCTTTGCTTAAGTGTGCAAATATTTTTGTAGGTATAATTTCTAGAAAGAAAAATTTAATTGTTGAAGTTTTATATTCTATCAACAATCTCAACTTTTAGACATTTTTTGGCAGTGGTTATAAAATTATATCTTATTTTAATTTGTATTAATCTTATTTTTCAATAAAGTTGAGAATATTGACTGGAATTTTGTTCCTATTAAAAATTTTTTATAAATTTTGTCCATTTTACCCTTGGTAAAAATTTAAATTTTTTGATTCTCTTATTAATGTAATATGCTATAGTTTATGATATTTTAACCTACCCTATGAAGTTTCTTATTTTGTGGCATTTTTAGATTTATTTTTATGCTGTCAAAACTTTGTCTTTTTCCAAGAGTTCTTATCAACAGTATCAGAGCAATTTAGTTTCTTACATTTTCTTGTACAATAGTTTTATTTATATTTCTAGTGGATTTAAATTCACCTCAATTTTTTTTTTTTAATAATCATGGTAGTGGCCTAATTAATTTTTCAAACTTTATAATTATTTCTCCCACAATAAATTGTTGATTGATACTTTCTTTTCTCCCACTAACATGGAAATTACCTTGATCATATTTTAAGTCCCAGATCATGTGCTCTGGATTCAATATTCTACAGTTTTGATTATTTTCATTTCATATTTAACAGATGGTAGAGGGACCCATCCCCATTGTCTTTTTCCAAAAATTTTTTTGGCAATTTTTGTGTATTTTCTCTTCCAGATGAACTTTAGAGTCAACATGTCAAGTTCCATTAAAAATCCCTTTGGGATTTTGATTGGAAGTGCATTGAATTTACAGATTAATTTGGGGAGAATTGACATCTTTACTCTTGAGTCTTCCCATCCAGGACCATGGTATGCCTCTCCATTTCTTTAGGTGTTCTTTTATGTTCTGCAGTACAATTTTATACTTTTTTTAAAATTTATTTTCATAGATTTTACACACTTTTTTGTTAGGTATTTTCCTGAAAATCTTTAGCTTATATTATTATTGTGAGTAATTTCTCTAAGGAATATTTTCTAATGAGCTATTGCTGTTGTATAGGGAGGCTATTTTTTATTATTATTATTTTGGTCTTACTATTAATTTAGTTTTACTGATTTCTATTTAAATTCTGGAAAGATAATTTTATTTTCTGTAAATTATGTCATTTCTTTTTCAGTAGTTATGCTTAGCAGTATTTTTATTTTTATTTTTTATTTTTTCCTGGGCTTACATATTTGGTAGATTTTTAGAACAGCTGCTGTTCTTTCTGATTTGAGTGTCTTATTCTAAATTTAAAATAAATGCTTTTCATTTTTAAGCTTATGTATACTCTAGACTTTTAATAGAGAATAGAGCAATTTTTTTCCCTTACTTAACTTTTATGGTCGTTGATACTTATTTTTTTATTAAGATTTATTTACTTTATGTACGTGAGTACTTTGTTACTGTCTTCAGACACACCAGAAGATGGCATCAGATCCCATTACAGATGTTGTGATCCACCATGTGGTTCCTAGAAATTGAACTCAGGACTTCTGGAAGAGTAGCCAGTGCCTTTAACCGTTGAGCCATCTCTCCAGTCCGATATTTTATTTTATGAGGAAGTCTTAATCATGTAATACCGAGTGACTTTGAACTCAGAGACCTACTAGGTCTACCTTCTGGGTGCTGGGATTAAAGGTGTGTGCTACCATGCCT
This sequence comes from Montemys delectorum, assembly GCA_019843815.1. Taxonomy (NCBI): domain Eukaryota; kingdom Metazoa; phylum Chordata; class Mammalia; order Rodentia; family Muridae; genus Montemys; species Montemys delectorum. The sequence goes on from JADRCD010198238.1 coordinate 44,412, forward strand.
GGCAGTAGATGTTTAGTTTAACCATACAGTTTTGTTGAGATGATCCTTGTTCTTTTTCACTTACAATATTTAATGTGATGACTTACATGTTTATAATTGTTGATCATAATTTAGTTTATTTTAAATATTCCTTCAAGGATATATTTAGATAATGCTAGAAACTGCCACAAGTTAGTGGCAGGATAGTTTCCACCATAATGACAAGTATTTGTATGGTTCTAAAAATGATTCCTGTCTCATGTGAGAGAAACAGTAAGCAAGTAGGTGAGAAGTTAGTGTTTTCAGGCTGGCATGGTATTAGGTAGGAAGTGAGAGATGGATGTTGTATAGAGTGCAGAGGGCAGGGCAGCACAGGCAGAGCCCCTGCTAGTGTGTCTTGAAGTGTAATGGAAGGTAAGAGTGCATGGATAGGGACTGGAGAAATGTCCACAGAGGAAGAAAACAATCCATGCTTTGGGATTTCTTCTATCTTCTTTCTTATGAATACCCTTTCTTTTTATAGTACTGATATTATTTGCCAGTATATTTATTTTATTTAAAAAATGTTAGGTGTGTTACATGTACTTTTGTGTGTAGGATCCTTTTTCTAGGACTGTGTGTGTGAACTTGGTCGTTTTCCCATGTATTTTTTTCTGGCTTTTGTAATTAAGATACCCTATTTCTTGAACATGATGATACTGCAGGGGTTTTTTAAAAGATTTATTTGTTTTATGTA